>QJNY01000132.1:68360-162285 GCA_004155945.1 Monosporascus sp. mg162
TTTTTTAACCGCCCGTAATATTACGGCCGTTTTCCGATTATTTTCCGATTTTGGGCTTATTTTTTGTATAGTAAGTTATTAGTTATAATTAAGTTTAACTTTTATTATTTTGTTGTTTATAGTTAAAATATCTAAACGGTTGTTTTCCGACCGATTTACGACGGGCAACCGTTTATTAAAGTATTTAAAAACGGTTAAATTTCCGGCTTAAATAATTTAACAATTGTTTATTTTAATATTGCTAATATTTCCTATAATAGCGGCCGATTTAAAGCCCGTTTACGATCGGTTTACGCTTATTTTACGTTTATTAAGTTATCTTATTTTTTATATACGCGCTTAATGTTTTTTTCGTAACGCTATAATATTTTCGGTACGTGTTCGAAATGCTTTCGGGGTTTTTATATATTGTATTCGGTAGGCCAACTTTTTCATTTAATAAGATATTTACGTTAATCCCGATTATCCTTATAACGGACGATATCTTTTATTACCTATTTTTCCTTTTTATTTATTAAATTTGGTAGTATTAATTAGGTATCGCCTGGTTTCCGGTTATGCTACGGTTTTAACAAGGATATCGGAAATATATTATATATCCGTTAATACTTAGTAAGTAAGATTACCCTATATACCTGGAAACTTATTCGCTTCTTAATCGCCACCCGGACGTAAATAAATACGAACTTTTTGTTTTTGAATTTAAAATTTTTCGTTAATAAGCTTACTTACTGCCCCAGTCGAAATTCTATAGGTGTATGGCGCTAATCGTAGTACTTCTTCTGGGTTACTGCCGCTTTTTCCCAATACCCGTACATCTTTCGACGGATGGCTGCAATTTTATCAAACCGTTTCTTTACCCTTTGCACCTACCTTTTAAATCGCTATAAAAGATATTTTACCATTTTTAGGTAATATCTATATAAAACCTCGAACGGAAAACGGCCGGTAAACGTATTTCGGGCATTATTATATACGAATTTTGCGTTTCGTAATAACCTTATCTAATTATCTTGGTATTCTTTTACGTAATTACGGAAGTAATATTCTAGTATTTAATAAATACGTTTAGTTTATCCATTAATTTGTAGATAATATGCCGTCGACATTTACCGCTTAATTTTCCGTTCGTTACAAAGTTTTGTCCAAAATTGGTTAATTAATAACTTATCTTTGTCGTTAACGATTCCAGCCGGCGTTCCGAACCTGCATTCCATCTTATCGTAAAGTAATCGGATTAATTCGGCTACGGTTAAGGTTTTAACCATAAGAATAAATAAGGTTAATTTCGTAAAACGATTAATAATTATTAGGATTACGTTATACTTAAATTTATTTAAGCTTAAGCTTTTAGGAAACTTTATAATAAAATTTAACGCGATTTTTTAAAAAGGCTATTTAAATAATAGCAGGAATTATAATTACCTATATGGTTTATGGCATAGCTTTATTATTTTTTAGCAGTTCGGATATTGCTTGGTATATTTTCAGATATCGTTCGTTATATTTTCCTAATAGAATTTTTTAATTATTAGTTCCAATATACGGGCATATTTTATATATTTCGCTTTCGGATCGTTATAATACTGGCTAATTAATAATTTCCATAAAGCGCTTTATAACGGGATTACGAATTTATCCCGATAATGTAAAAACCTATTTAGGTTTAGGAAATACCTCCCTTTTATTCCAGCTTGGTATCCGGCTATCCGTATTAGCTCCATAATATCCAAATCCTTAATTTGCAATCTTCGAACTTAATCGTAAAATTATCGGAAAGCCTTCGGTTAAAATACCGTTTCGTTCTTGGCTAACTTTTTCGCTCAAAGACGTAAAACGTATTAGTTATGAACAGTAACTTTAATATTAGTTTCGTCCTTTCCGGACTTTTCGGAATTCGATCGTAATACGGTCGTAGCTTACGGCTGTTATCGTTTAGCCGCTAATCGTATTACTGCTGCAATTTACGCTTGTGTTATTGTACGCAAGTAATAGGTTTGGCAGGTATATGGTTTCCTATTTTCCTTTTCCCTTCGAAAGTTTTTTACAATTATATAACGAAGGTTTTCCGCTTTTTTTACGCGGATAATAGCTACTTAAGCTTTCGCCATTTGGAATCTGTCTGGAACCCTGCGGCGAGCAAATCCTGGGCCGCTTTTATAAGGTTTTTTACCCTTTTGTAATTTTTCGAATTGCGTTATATGCTTGCGACTATTTTCCATACGCTTTTCAGCATATCGTCCGTAAGTTTAAGTTTTTTAAATAGCGTAAGGATTATATTCCCGTATTTAATTTTCCCGGATATATAATTTGGGCGTTTAAAGAGTTTATCCGCCGGGTTGGCGGTACCCAGTCGGTATTAAATCTCGAAATCGAACTGTAAAAAACGGTAAACCTATTAGGTCAATTTTCCCTTTAAGTTACGCGCTAATACCTTTACGACGTCTTTTAGCGTTATATGATCGATAAGTACTAAAAACCCTTTTTCCGTTCTTTTAAGGTATTAGCGTTAATGCTTTAAACTTTCCACGATCGCTAGCAATTCCTGTTGCCTTATAACTTATCGTTTTTTTGTTAAAGTAAATTTCCGCGATTAGTATGTAACTAGGCGTTATTATTTTCCATGCTTTTGTAAAAGTATCCCTAATATAGCTTTTACCGAACCGTCCGTTTCGACCTTGTTATCTTTGGCGTTATCCTAATATCGGAATATAATCGCAAACTGAAAAGCATCCTTTAAGGTCCGGAATACCTTTTATACCTTTTCGGGTTAATGGAATTCTGCCTTTTTGCCTTATACTTTCTTTAGGAATTTTGTAATAGGTTCCGCAATACGTAATTAATATACGATAAATTTCTGATAAAAGTTCGCGAACTTTAGGAAAACCTGGATATTTCGAATTAATTCCGGTTCTGGCTATGCTGTAATGGCGTTAACCCGTCGGCGGTCTATCTTTAAGCTTTCAGTATTAATTACGAATTTTAGAAACTTTATCCTTTTTTTAAAAAATTCGCATTTGGACGTTTTTGCGAATAGCTGATACTGTAATAACCGTTCGTAAACTAATTGGAAATATTTTACATATTCCTTTTCGTTATCCGAATAAATAACGATATCGTCCAAATATACTATACATATATAGTTTACTAACCCAGTTAATGTTTTATGCATATAGTTTTAAAACGTAACTAGCGTATTAGTAAAGCCAAACGGCATAACCGTATATTCGAACTAGCCGTAACGCGTTCGGAAGGCGGTTTTTTACTTATCCCCTTTCTTAATCCGAATGCGGTAATACGTATTTTTAAAGTCGATTTTCGAAAATACCTTAGCAGTTTCCAAACGGTTTATAACCTTCGAGATTAAAAGTAAGGGATACCGGTTCTTTATCGTAACCTAATTTAATCTCTTGTAATTAACGTACAGTCGGAAACTGCTATCCTTTTTAGGTATAAGTAATACGGGTATTTCCGCGTCCGTTTTTAAGTAACGTATCTTTTCTACCTTTAGGTTTTCCCGTATATACTTTTCGAGCACTTTCCATTACGCTTCCGAAACGGGGTAAATAGGCCTAAATAAGGACGACTTGCTAAGGATTAAGTTTATTAAGTGTTCCGCTTTTGGTAACTGAAAAATCTTTTTCGCAGCTTTTTCGGAATATACTTGCTAAAAATTCTTTAAGTAAACTAAAAGTTTTGTTATTCCTTAATATAACTGTTTCCCGAATTCCGGGATATCTAGCTTATCGACTAACTTTATCAAATTAACAATATAAACCTGCTTACTGGAAAGCGTTAGGTTTGCGATTTCCTGGCTGTCGACCTTTTATAACGGTCCATATGTCTATTAGTACATAGCCGTATTTAGCAAAATTCCTAATTTATCCATGCCGGGCCGAAATAGTAAGAAATCGGGCGCCTTTCGTGTTGCACAAATCCGGGTCCTCTGGGCAGGACACCTGAAGGCAGGTGACAGGCCAGGACATCTGCAGACGGGTAACAGGTTAGGTAACCTGATCTATGTATTTAGCTCGTTACTAAGATTGTCCTACGACATCTCTCTTTTAAGAATATCATCTTCATTTCCCATCAAAAAATCGTCTCACAAGTGGTAGCATTTTTTGTAACCGCTAACTATTACCATAAACCATACTTCAATCAATTTTTATTACCGTTTTATCTATCCTAAATCACTACAATTGTTCGATCAATTTTTAAATATCTTAAATAAATAGCTACGCGGTTAAGGCATTAGTACTAACGTTATCGATTTAAAAGCCCTTGGGAATAAGCCCAACCTTTTAAAAAGGCCCTCCTTTTTCTATTAAGATTTAACTACATCCAACTTTTTTTATTAATAAATATTTATCTCCCTATCGTTATCCTTAATGTTTTTCTTTTATTATTATTATTTATAATCTATATCGAAATCCTTTATTAAACATACCTATATCGCAGTTTCAAACTTTATTATTAATTACCCGGACCACTTCCGTATCCGTAAGCTTAACCCCGAAATTGTAGCTCGCATATACGAACTGTCCCTATCGTATTTAAAATCATTAATCCCGGAACCTTTACGTTAAACGGCTAAATCCAAAAGTACTACCCGTACAATTTATCCCGCAAACTGGATCGTAAACCATTAGCAATTCCTACAGGCATACAACATAATCCGTAAGTTTATACTTGCTTTGCAAAAAAAGGAACGCCGCTACGGTTAATTATTTTTTTCCCAGTAGAAAAAATTACATTACTTTGTCCCGCAAAGTCCAAAAACGCCTGCAGCGCCGAAAAAAGCAATCCCAGGATTAACCCTTAATTCCTTATTATCCTTTCCGTTACCTTCAAAAAGTATATAGGACTTGCCGTAAAAGAATATCGCGTTAAACGTTATTCGTAAGTTCAAAGTGCAAAAAGTAGATAATCATCTATACCTAAAAACATTTACGGAAGCAGGCCTTTTAGCTAGGATTCTAAATCGGGATCCCCAGGACGAACATTCCCAGGACGGACAGCAAACTTTATCGGTTACCCCGGACGAATTACCATCCCGGCCGTAGACCCCAAAAGCCGAAATGGCAAACCCTGGAGGTAAACAAAACCCTAAAAATGGACAACCGCCTTAGGACGACCAAAGAAACTTACTTTAAACTATTTTCGACCATCTATCAATCCGTAAACTCCTGGCCATAGTTACGGGCGCTTTTCGCGCTTTTAGTAACAATTAAGCCCGTAAATTATCGACTTACGGATGGAAAATAGGCAGCATAAGATACTTAAACCTTTATTTGAACCTATTTTTTGGAGCAGGAAATTATGCTTAAGTGGGCGCCGACATATACTGGAAAAACGTCCATCTTTTCGCAGACGTTATCAAAAAATATGTATTTAACCCGGCCAAAAAAAAGATTATAGCTTACGATTTTCCACAGTTATTTAAAGGATAAGTTTAGTTATGGTAAACGGCGGAACTTAGCCCGGAAATCCGTCAAATAATATTAGGCAACCTTGATTTCGCCCTGTTCAAGATAATCGACCGGTTTAAGATAACGGAAGCAAAAGCTTTCCGAAAATTCGCTGCGGATAACTTCATTTTGGATTACATACATGCCGGTATCTCCATTAAAGCCTGGGTTACCGAATACATCAGATATTGCAAAGCTGTAAATATAAAGCTAATTTCTTAACAAATATTCCATATTTACAACTTTATTTACCCATAGCTTCAGCAGCTCGTCCTAAAACCTGAATAGGGTATACGTTTTAACGATTACCTTTCGCATCTCGAAAAAAAAGCCTAAGCCCACCGGAGTGCTATGTTCATCACGCCGAAGGCCACAGTTCCCAAACCCGTTTTGCAAAATGTTCCTTATGCTACAATTAACCAGCGCCTGTTAACGTACCAGCGCCCGGACGCTATAAACAAACTTATATTGCCAGCCCCGGAAATGTATTTCGGAATGGAATAAGATTTTCCATATAATAACTAAGCTTTTAGTTATTATGGAAATAAAACTGGTTTCCAGTTACGAAACCAAGATAATAGGCAAGGACGACGTAATATATCGTTTTCTTAAAAGGGGTAAGGAAAACAAGATATATTTTACCGTCCTTATAATAACTTCAAAGGACGGGAACGTAACCGTTTTAATAATTGCTTTTTTTAAAAAGGCAAACGTAAAAAAAAACGTTTTCGCGGTTAAAATAAACGTCCGTTTCGATACTGGAATAAATGGATACTGATAAAACAAGATTAATAGTTAACTTACTTCGAGGATAAGCAATTTATAGCGGTCGATAACCTTAACCGAAAAAACGTCGAACAGTAACTTTAAATAAAAAGATATTATTTTTTGGAAAAAATCGAAGGAAAAAACGACGTTAATCTTTACGATAACCAGTATATAAATAATGATAATAAGTTCGTTTACTTTATATTTTCCCTTATAGCTATAACATAAACGACCTTAAAGGAAAAACGAACGTATCGTAAATGCGGATAAATATTCGAGTTACGGAACAAATATATGAAACACGTTTACGATAATGTTTGCCATGCGAAGACGGACGAGGAACCCTATAACATAACCGAAACTGGCCAAACGAAGCAATAGGAGCGGCCGAGGCTTCCGCCATTAGTCGAGGATATGCCCGAAATAAACCTTAACGCCTTAACTCCCGAAAGCAAACCTAATTATATACGCTTAATACGGGCTAAGCCCAAACTTTTGTCGAAGCTACCCGTTCCCATAAGATATACTTATATAACGTTTCCTATTTTAATCGCTTAAGGCACTATACGAACGACCGTTTATGGAAATTTCGAAGCTTTTAACGTCCTAGTCGACAGGAACTAGATTAAGCAAAATTATCCTGGCCGACTTAGGATCCTTAACCAGACTATAACGGTTAATAGCATTAATGGACCCGTGACTTTGATAAAAAAAGCCGAATTCGAAATTTTAGTCCCGGCCTAAATCGGAAACGAAAAGGTTTATCTTTTATTACCTGTTACAGCATGGGTTAAAGATAACTTAGGATCTAATCTGCTGTTCGGAAATAGCTGGCTCGATAAAAACGGAACGATTATTAATTATTTCCGGAAACGGATATAGTTAGCGTCCTGCAAAAATGCTTTTATATTAATCGAAATGGTAAAGAAAGCGATCCTTATCTGTAGACGTATCGTCGCGAAATGCAATACGATCGTTCCCCTTAATACGACAACGACGGTCCCTGCCAGATACGCCGACCTCGTGTTTTACGACGACGTAGGTTATTAAAGGAATTACATATTTACATCTTTATATTCCGGGGCCTTAAATGTTATGACAAACGCGGACGTACTTAAAATAATGGTATTTGTTAATTTTTCCGACAACCTAATACTAATTAAAAGAAATACGAAATTCGGTATAATTGCCGATTGCGAGGATAACGGCTATTTTGTTATAAATTGGACGAAAACGACAACAGCGTAAGCTAGTTAAGTATGTAAGGAAGAAATTATGCAAGCTTTTATAACTTACGAAATAAAAGTTACAAACGAACTGGTCCAAGCCTTAACTTTAGAAACGGCTATAATGGAAAATATATGGACGGTTATATACGGTAATAATATACGTTCGGATTTTTATTTCGGAAAAAAGGATAGGGACGAATCCGTTTAGGGCCTTACAAAACTACTAAATAAACCAGAAATATAGACGAAAGACGGAATTATAATGGCTGCGACCAAAGTTATTTTCGCCAAAAAGATTAGAAACATTTTCGAAAAGTACGACGTATAGCGAAATAAGGGCATAATAGATATACCGGACCAGGATAAAATAACGATAAATCTGGTCGAGGGCTGGCAAAAATAACGTATCCGCATAAAATATTACCGATTCGGGATAAAGAATTAGGAATACCTAGATAAAACCTTTAACAAAATGCATAAAGAAAAACGATTAAATTGAATGAAAAAATTTACACTTTTCGGATATCCGGTTTTCGTCGTTTGGAAAATGGTAGACGGCAAAAAGAAAGGCCGAATGGTAATAAACCTAAAGGCGTTAAACGATATAGCGACCCCGGATATTTATTTAATGCCAAGCTAGGACGATATCCTTTTATATATCCGAAAAAAGAAGGTTATTTCGGTTTTGGACGTTACGGTATTTTTCTATTAATTACCTATTTATCCCAAATATCGGAATTGTATGGTAGTTATATTACTACGCGGGTTCGAAGTTTTTAACGTTATCCTTATAGGCTTTAGAAATAACCTGGTATACGTATAACGGTTTATGGACCAACGTTTTTAACCGTATAAGGACTTCGCCCGCGCATACATCGACGACATAGTTATCTTTAGCGATATAAAGGAAGATTATATCCGTTATTTGGATGTTATCTTAGGTATATTCGCTAAAATCGGCCTGGCGTTAAATTTTACGAAGTTATTTTGTAGATATTCGTCTATCTGTTTTCTTGGACTTAAGGTCGACGGTCTGGGGATATCCGTTACGCAGGATAAAACGGAAGCCATCAGGAAACTTAAGTTTCTTACCTTATTACATAACTTCGAGATATACCTCGGCATGATAATATGGTTCCGGAAGTACGTCCCGTAATATCAGCAAAAGGCGGAACCTTTCCAAAAACGAAAAACGGATATGCTGGCAGCCGGACGTCAAACAGGCGATCTGCCTAAAGCTAACATAACACTGCGGCGAAAATGGATAGCGTTACGGATATAAAAGCCTATTCCCGAAAAAAAAAAAAACTTCAAATTAATTTAAAACGCGCTAAGTAACGAAAGATACCTCGTATATTAGAACCCATACCGCCAAACCTTCCTCAAAATAAATGCGTCGCGAAAACGCGGTTTTGCGGTTATGGTTTTTCACCTTAAAATCCCTTAAAACGAAGGATTTATATTCCTGGACGACGTAAAGGTTATAATGTACTTAAATAAGGTCGTTACTAAGACGGAGAAAAAATACGAAGCAACCGAATTTAAAGTGGCATACTTAATTTGGATATATAAACAGTTACAACCTTAGCTTTAATCCTGCAGGAAGGACATTATAATACTTACGGACTATAGGGCGACGTAAGGAATTATTAACCAGAAAAACTTACATTCCGTAAACGTCGTCAAAATGAACCTACGTTTAATAATAGCATTAACATATTTCAAATAATTCAAATTAAACGTTAAATATATTCCTGGTAAGGTAAATCTTATCCTTAACGCGTTATCCAAGCTCCTTATATGCCAAGATAAAAAGGATTAACAAAAGGCAAACAATCCGACGAAAAGCGAGCTCGACGATATCGCGGATAATTCCGGGTACATCATGACGAAGATCGGCATAAACCTTAAATACAAGGCCAAAATCATCGCAGGATATGTATCGGATTTACGCATAGCCCGTATCGTCGAAAGGCTTTAGTCGAAGCATAACGATATTAAACAAAAGCTTTTACGAAAGATTAAAAGGTCCATAAAGGTCCAACGCAGATTGCTCGAAAACCGTTTAAAGCACATAAAAAATATTGATAAGTTCCAAAAAAAAGGATTCCGATTTATTTTAAGGGACGAATTACTTTATAACATCTTATTTAAGGGCCAGCAAAGGCTCGTAATACCGGACAACTGTTATAAGGACCTTTTCGAAATGGTTTACGACCAGAAACATTATTTCGGACCCGCGCGGATAATCTGCGAATTCGAAAAAATTAACATCTACAATCTTATTAAAAAGCTTTTTAATTACGTTAAATATTATCTTTAATATATTTAAAATAAGACGGATAAATTTAAAATATTTAAATTACTGCGCCCGATTAAAGCAAAACCGATATTTTATTACATAATATTTTAAGACTGTATCGTTGGATTGCCGGAAGTATCCAGCGCAAATACGTTTTAAAATATGCCCGGTTACTAAACGTATAACTTTATTTTTACGATTACGTGCAAATTTAGCAAAAAAACCATATTTATTTCCGGATATACGAAATATACGGCAAAAGAATAAATATTAATTATATTGCGCGTACTTATTTTTTACGACTAGGGCATCCCGCGAAAAATTATTTCAAACCGAAACCCGAAATTCTTATCCGAATTTTAGCAAATACTTTTTTCCCGCCTTAGGACAAAGCTAAATTTTACGACGGCATATTATGCCCAGGCAAACGGTTAGGATAAAAGAAAAAATCAAAACGTCGAAATAACCATAAAATATTATATTACAGCTTTAAACGACCCTTAAATAAACTTAATACCGGCATTATAACATAATTTTAACAACGCGAAATCCGCTATATTAAGTCGATCTCCTAACGAAATTATCTTCGGATTTAAGCCGGCGTTAACGATATTTTCCTTCAAAATCTTACAGAGAACAGTAAATTTTAAAACTATAAAAAACCTATACTGAAAAAAAGCATAAACAATAATCGATTTTACGTTAGCGAACGGCAAACTAAAATACGACCCTAGGCATACGTTACTCCAGTTTAACGTCGGGGATAAAATTTACTTACGTTTACATCGCGGTTATTACTTGCTAGAAAAGCCGTTCCGTAAATGGTTATAACAGCAAATAAGGCCCCTAACAGTTATCAGATAAATCGGAAACCTTACGTACGAACTTAACTTTTCCCGACATTAAAAAATACACAAAACGGTATCCGTAATACAGCTATATAAAATTCCGAAAGATTACGATCAATTTTACAAAAAACGTCCTAAACCAGGACAAATATACGTAAAAAAAAATAACGAAAAATAAAAATCCTATAAAATTGAAAAGCTACTTTAAAAACGAATAAACCACTAAAAGCAAAAACCAATATTTAAATACCTCGTCAAGTAAAAAAGCTATAATGCCAAATAGGACCAATAATACCTACGGAAAGTCCTTATATAAAATGCAGCAAAACTCGTACATAAATACAACAAAAAATACAAACTTACGTTAACAAAATTTAAAACTAAAGCACTTAAACAACCGGAAGCTTCCCTAAACAATACGATAAAAAATACGTTATAAAACTGGAAAACAATTAACATTATTCCTAAAACGAATATCGAAATACAGCTATTATCCAAGCCCTTTAATTAACCTACAACAAAAAAGGGCAACTACTAAAATTAAACCTTATCGGCGGTTTAATTTTACTTTTTTATAACATACTTGCCTTTACGATTATTTATTACCCATTCCGGTTTTTTATTATTGCAATTATTATTTCCAATTAACGCTTTCGACCCAGCATTAATATCTTTCTATTTTTAACCCGTCCTTATCCTTTACTTCCTATATCTTATTCTTTAAATTCGGATACCTTAAAAAACGCGAAACGGATTTCGCGCAAACCGTGCCTACCGTCGCTTACGTCGTATTTATAATACACTTTATTTATAACAAACTTTCCGAACCATTTATTAACATAAATAAACTACGAGATATAAACGATAAAAGTTTTCTTTAAAATAATTTCGATTACGGAAAAAACGGCGTCGTTACCGAACCCGAAAAAGCCAAACGGGCGAAGGCCGTCGGAAAAAAATGGCGCAAGCTTACTAACATTCCGAATATAAACGCCATAGCGAAACCGGATTAAAAGGATAACAAATATAAAAAGATTAATCCTGCCGACAGTATAATAATAAAGAACGTTACGATATTAAACGACTAAATAAAGTTGCTTATTTACTACTACCTCCTTTCCCAAAAAGTTTTATTTTACAATATCCTTAAAGCAGCCGTTAAGATTAAACCAAAGCAATAATTCGCTAATACAGCATTCTGGATAAAGGTTAAGATTGCCCTCGAAAAGGTAATTAAAAAAGGACACGATTTAGGTTAAGCAAATAACGTAAAACCTAAATACTTTTTACCAAACCAGGCCAGTTTAAAAATGTTCCGTATTTACGGAAACCCAGAATACGGATTCGGTACCTGGCCAACGACGTTATCTTAAAGATTACGTTAAATAAACGCAGGTTAGATTATGGTTTCCCTAAACAAACGCATTATCCTAGGATACTGGAAGCGATACTGTGACGAAAACAACATTAAGTATAAGCAGGTTATCGACGTTAAGAAAAAAAACCGAAATACCCGACTGGAAGCTTAATAACCAATTACATCCACGTTAAATAATAAGAGGAAAGGAAAAAACGTTATACCTGTTACATTCCCCGTTTATAACGTATCTAAAGCAGTTAACGACGCCGTTGCCGCCATCTTGGAAAAAAGAAACAAACTATAATCGCAATTAAACGGGGATATCGGCCCTTAGGCCAAAGAACGACATAATTTCGAAGGCCATAATAATAACGATTCTCCGAGCACGGTAATAACCATACTTAAGAACAACGTAATAACTTTAATAAATCTTGTCAATAAATAATTCGAATACGATAAAAACTGCGTAAATCTTAAAGCCCAGCTAATTAAGTAAAATACCTTATTCGGAAAGGACTTCGAATTTAAAGTTACCACATTTATTAATTAACACAAACCGGTTGCAAAATCTATAACCCAAGTTAACCTTAACGTTCAATTACTTAATTATGTTAAGAATACCGATTTTTTTATAGTCCTTAATACGATCTTCGACGGATACGCAAATAATTCCCAAACTAAATACGGACGTTTTAAAGCTGAAATAAAAGTTTTATCTATTACGGTTAAACAATAACAGGATAAAATCCAGTAATCTTACATACGAAATTAAAAACTGAAGGAACTTTAAATTAAATTAATTTAGGACCTTGCAAAAACTAAACAAACGGTAAAAACCATGCAAAATATACTTACAGCGATTTCCTTATAACAAGGTACAACGTATATACCCAAACAATCGTTCGACCAAAAAGTATCCGAAACTGCATTTTTAGAAAGTCCGGCGACGTTTAATCCTTTTAAGACTACCCAAACGCGGAAATGGGAAAGCGAAAGTGATATGATACAAGATAATACCCAAGCTCGCAGATTACTTTTTGGATCATAACGGGAACGAAACCTTTTACGACTTTTCCTTTTCTTACGGGAATTATAGGAAGATTACACCTAATCCGACCTTTAAAACGAAGAGGATATAGGGTTACCGCTGTAGGAATAAATCAAACGGGACATACAGAATAAGGAAAGGCTTAAGTTACCGCCATAGGAGGAGATATTTCCTTAAGGTTCCATCCTAGCGAAACGAAAAAGACCATTCATTTGGGATTAAAATACGACCTTTTGATGGGGAACGAGATGCGACCTTTAATTAGGACAGAAGTTAACTGGGAACGATAGCTGGAACAGGAACATAAAAGAACGGAACGTTCTTTCTTTGCCCGAAGGGCACTTGTTGCACAAATCCGGGTCCTTTGGGCAGGATACCTGAAGGCAGGTGACAGGCCAGGACACCTGCAGACGGGTGACAGGTCAGGTGACCTGATCTATGTATTTAGCTCGCTACTGAGATTGTCCTACGACATCTCTCTCTTAAGAATATCATCTTCATTTCCCATCAGAAAATCGTCTCACATTTCGGTCGTAACGTATTGCGAAATATATTTATTTGAATTTTCGTTCGTTCCTGTTATTATTTGTTATATTAACAAGGATTTCGTAAGCCCCGTAATACTTAATATATACGCCGTTAACGCCAATAAGGCCCGGGATATTTACGGAAATAAGTCGGAACTTAAGCTTCCTTATTAGCTTTTTACTTACTGTATTAACTTACGCCCCGGTATTTATATTTACTTATATTGTTATATCCCCCGTACCTTTTTTAATATATGCTTTTCCTTTAAAGGGCGGTTTTATTCCGATTATTTTACAATTTTTTGCGGAAATAGATTAAACGTATATACCTATTTCGGCTCCTTTTTGGGAATTATATCTAAGAAATAATCCAATTTATCGTTATCATATACCGTAACGTTCTATATTGCCTTGGAAAGCTGGTTTCCGTACGGTCGGGACGGTAAAGTTTTAATATCCTTTTTTAATTTGCAGTCGACGGCTTTATAGCTTAACTTCCCATAGTTAAAGCATTTCGGAAAACCTTTATAAAAATTAAAGGTATTAAACCGTACAAATTGCTTCGATTGGAGTTGAATCGACGGTTGTCCGAATTCCGAATGTAAAAACGGCCTCGCTCCTTACTATTCCCTCGTAACACCTTTAATCGGTTCTTCCTTCCAAAGGCCCCTTTCTTAAAGGTGTTAAAGTAGAACTGCTTATCCTTATTAATGCTTTTAACAAAAGACGATCGGTCCTTATTTGCCTTCTTCCAAACGTTTTAGTAACGTTTTGCTTTATTTACCAGATTACTAGCTCGGTTTAACTTAACGTCCTTACGTAATAAAATATTTCGTAACTTTAGTAATAACTTATAAAAGTAATTAAATACGAAACGCTTATTATCCCGATTATTTTCCGAGCTTAAAGCGTCCGCCGGCTTTATTTTATAAACCAAAAGCCTTGATTTAACGTAAAAGTCCAACGGCGATTAATCGGCTTGCTATCGTAAATTCATAAACTGTTTCCGATATTTTCGATCGAAAAATATGAAGTTCGAATAACCCTTCTTAATAAAGGTTTATAAATCCTCCATTTTTAGTTTTTTTTCGTAATCGAAGTAATTAAACGTAACGTAGTACGATCGCCAAACGCTTGCAATAAGGGCGTTTATATAAGCTATAACCCATTAAATATAAGTAATTACATTTCGTCTTGGACGTTCGGCGTATACCTCGGTTACGGCTTTTATTTAATTTTTTTTTCTTTTTAATCGACATACGTTCAGTAAATTTCGGGTAATTATAATGTAATACTCGCTTATCGCCCTTAAGCTTTTTATGTCGACGTAACAAATAACTTATAAAGTTTTACCTTTTCGGTTTATGCAATCGCTTATTGCTTAGCTATCTGCCGGAGGAATTCCGAATGCTGCTTATTCTACTAACGAATAATTTCCAAAATCTGTTTATTATTAAAAGGTCTAAATTTCCCCTATTTTAAGCCCTAAGGCGTTATTATCGTATTACGTCCGTTATCCGACCGTTCGACAAACGATTATCGGGATACACTCCGGTTACGTATACGAAATAATTCGTACTTTTAAGAAACGTAATCTTTTTCCTGCTGGGCCTTTATGGCAGGTTTTTCTATATGCATTTATATCGTAACCGATCGTTCGTCGATCGGGTTCGGATCTATATTCTCTCCTGTAAGCAAGTTAAGTTCATCCTATAATCTACGTATTTTACTCCTAATAACTCTCGCGTTACTTTCCATAATAAAGATAAAAGAATTGTAAGATAAGGAATGGCTGTATGCTAAATAAGGTAATCGCCAACCAGTCGCAAAATAAATTCTAAGAAGTAAATATATTAGGTTACTTCCATTTAACGTCCTTTAATGCTGCCAGATAGTTATTTATACTAGCATATAGGTCGGTAGCTGGTTGGTTACTAGCCGCAGGCCCATCGGGGCTATGTTCTCACAAACGTATAATTCGCGATATATTTCCGGCGTTGCCAGTAGGGCAAAAGTAATACATTTATATAAAAAAACGGCAAATAGTAACTTAAGCGGAATAATCGGTAATACTTTTTAAAAGGGGTATTAGTGACGTAACTAACATTATAAAACGAGATTAACCTTTTTCTTAATACTTATCGTACTAAAGGCGGAACGGTATATAAGCGGAAAACCGCGTTATAAATTTTAGAACGAACACTATCGTTATATTCGTAAACTTTATAGCTGTTCGCATTGAAAAAAACGTCGCCATTAGCATTATGGTCGATGCCAAAATAAAAATTAGCCCATTTAAGCAAGACCTTAAAATTTAAGAATTGACTTAAACGTTTGCGGCCAGTTAAATATTGCGAAATTAACGGAACGAACGCGTTACGGTAGTATAAAATTAATGCCGCAATAGATATAAACTTAGAAGCTAATAACTCTTTCGGCGCTTAGTATAAAACATATATTTGTTAATAGCGGCGGACGTAAAACGGTAAAGAAATATTAATATGTAATTTTCAGCGAGATCGTAATTAACGATAACATAACAGCAGCATATTATATAAAGGGGCTTAACGCGTACGAGCGTAACGTAAATAATGTTAGGCCGAAAAAATATCGCCACAAAAGCGAGGAAACGGCGTAAAGCAGTTACTAAAAACGGTGAAAAAGTAGCGGAAAAAAACGGAAAATAAACGTTATAGTATAATTATAATAATAATATAACGTTTTTAAAAAAAGGAAGTAAAAAAAAATTAAAGGAAGGTTTAATATTTATATCGCGGAAGTAATAAAGGGCCGTAACAAGATCTCATACGCGTTAATAACGCTTACAGCGTAATGATAGTATCACTCCGTCCCCGAAGCCTGTATCGTACCCCGTATTCCAGCGCGGCACTCCGGCAACGGCTATACAACGTCTACGCAACGCGCGCATAACGCTATCTATGCAACGTACCAAACCTACTAATACGTTACGAAAGGTCTACGATTCAAATCTGGAATAAAGCGGCTTACGTTATACAGTTTTTCTTATAGGCAATTAAAAACAACTGCTTTAAAAAGGGAGAGCTACTATTACGGCGCCAACGTTACGGCTTAGCTAAGCAGACATAACGCTATATAGGTACAGGCGTTCCGCGCTTTTAAGATAGTTTCCTCCTTTTTTCTTCGTGTAATAACAGAATACTTTACCCAGCCCATAAAGACGATTAGCGCCGTAACACTAGCTGACATACCCCCTTAACGCCTTAACGTAATTACGGCGTTAACCGTTACACTCTATTACTTTTTAAAGTTATAATTTTCCATTATATCTTTCCTCCAGTAATTAAATCTTTTCGATTCAGTAATTCTTTCTTTAAAATTATTCATAAGGTATTTTTCCGCCGATCGAAAATTTTCGTAATATTTATTAATTCTAACTGTTTTTCAAAATACTTAAAAGCTTCGCGTAATAAGATTTTCATTAATTGATTAACTAATATATTTTCTGTAAGTATATAATTCACTTTAATTATAACGTACCACATAAGCGAGCTGTATACTTTTTGGCAATCTGAGATAACAAATTTAAATTGATTAACTATAACATATCAAAAGTAATTCAAATTAACCGACATCTTTTTCGCTAGACGCATTTACAACTTTTTTACGAGTATGCGCATTATGTCCGGGTTCACCGCAAACGTTACACTTTTGTTCCTTGGTTTTAACGTTTTTGCGACGACCTCCTTCAGCTATTGTTAGTTATATTTTTTCATTACCTTTATCTTTTTGGGCTAAAAGAGCTTGTTTCTTTTGTATAGTAAGTGTTTTTTTTTAAACACGTTTGTTTTTAGTTCTAAGACGTTTACTTAAGATGTGGTTCGTATCGCGCAATTAGGCGGCTTTTTCCCGAACAAGAGCATTTTCTTACAGAAGTAATAGATTACTTTTCGTTCAGAGATTAACCGATTTAGTTATTTTTGACGAACCGCTTTGGTAGTTTCCAATTTTCTTTGCAAGTAACGTCGTTGCTTCGTTATTTCCTTAATATTTTTAGGAGTTTTCGCAAGCGGAGAACGAATGGAACCGGCGGAGGTTAGCGGGGAGACGGTCGGCGTAGGTACAACTAAAGGAACTTTAATTCGAAAAGAACGTTATTGGGATCGAATGGAACAAGACCAGCTTTCGCGAATCCAGATTTGATGTTATTGGACGTTATGGCAGCTTGGAATACGTCGTAAAAGCCGGCGAGAAAATCTTTTTTTAGTAATATAAGTATAATGGCGTCGTATTAAGTTTCCGATGTACCGCGAATAAGCGCGTTTTAAAATAGAAAAACAAGACACGTTCCGAGGTTAAAGCCGATGCGAAAAATGCGCGGCCATACAAAGTGTAATAATGTCGTAGTTAGTGTAATATTATTCGAATTTTATCGAATAGTGATTTTCGTGGCCGTCGAGGATAAGGAGATGTTTCGAATTTTTCGTACGCGTTCGAGTATGTTTGTTAAAATGCTGGATCTATTCGAGACTTAATTTGTTTGTTGTTTAGCTATTATTACTTAATGCGATTCTTTAATCGGCTGCTGATAATGGGTTATTGCGGTATTAAGATCTAAGGTGATTTTACTCCGTTATGATGATAAATAGCGGTAGCCTAACCTTGGAAATTAACAGCTTGGATAACTGTAACTAATTTTTATTCCCTTATTGCGCTTGCTTAAGTTTTTTACGTCTTGTGGTATTGGTAATTACCATGCCCATTACTATAAAAAGGTCTATTAAGAATTTAATCTTGTCGAAGTTGTATACATCCTTTTTTGCGATGTCTTATTTGCGGTAATAGCCGGAATAAGTTCGAACCATTTACGAAATGTCTTTGGATTTTCGCATGAGACCCGTTGATAATCGATTTTCCGATTTAAACGTGTTTGGAGTTTTTTTTGCCGTTTAACAAAGTTCGACGCCCAGTTAATTCTAGCGCGTTCTGCAACGCGCTGGGCTAGCAGTATATTGGCTATATTTTTAACGTGCTAAAGTCGGACAGGAAACGCTTGCGTATTTAAGTTAAGGAATTTTTCGATAATGGGTTTCTTTCTAGTCGGCGTTAGTTTTCGCGAATTAGAGACAGTATCGACTGGGGCGCGTTTGCCTGTGATTCGCGTTCTTAAGGTAGTAAATAGACCTTATAGATAAAAATAAGCTTTTTGTAATTAAGTTTCGAGTTTCGTTTTTTAGCTTCAACGACTAGATTTATGTTCTTATTTTTTTAAGTCGTTCCATGTTGTAGTTGTTGAGAAATAAGTGATTAAAGTTAGGTAGTTAGAATAATGAAAAAAGTGTACAGTTCGCTTGTGTGTATAGTCCGCTCGTGTAGTACTTTAGTTTTTTTTACAGTTTCTTATAGTTAATAATTATATATATTTATATAACGTCCACATAAGCGAGCGAGCCAGATTTTGGCACCTTCCAACAATCAATCCAAATAACTCAACCACGACACATCAAATTAATTCCAATCAGTCGTATTCTCTTTCGCCGACCGTCTCTACAGCTTCTGGACATATGCACGCATTATATCAAGGCTTGTTGCGGATGCTATGTTGCCATTACTTTCCTGAAACCTGCCCGCGGCCGACTAACTTTTAACGCGTCTAAGCTAATATTACCCTCATTTTGTAAGACCCGAGGCCGACCGACTAGATAACTATTCTCGACCGAATCCATAACCCAAATACGCGAACATTTCTTGTCCAGCTTTAATACGTTGAAGATATGTTGCAAAATACGTCGAGGAACGTGTTGTGGGGGGGGCATTACGGGGCGTTTCGCGGAGCGCGTCGGTGTATTGCAAAGCTTGTTGTAGGGCGTGTTACAAGATACATATCGGATTGATTAGCAATACGCAATTTAGACATTAAAATAAACGTTTCTAATATAAGAGAATACTTGCTTTAAAAGATAAGCAAGTTCTTTTGGCCAGCAGAAAGGTTATGGCAAAGAATTGCGATTAACAGCTGCTAAAGATAGTCGGTTACATATAGGTTAGGAGGAAGGAATGGCAATATAGCGTCTACAACAAGCCTTGATATAATGCGTACACTTGTCTAGAGTTGTAGAGACGGTCGGCCAAGGAGAATACAATTTTTTGGAATCAATTTGATGTATTATGGTTGAGGTATGTGGATTAGTTGTTGCGATGTGCCCAGAAACGAGCCGCTCGCTTGTCTGAGCCGTTCGCTTATCCGAGACGTTAATCTTTTTTGTAACGGAATACAAGCCTTTCGCGCTTAGTTTGTTTAATTCGCTTTTTTTAATTTAAAAGTCGTTAATATTTAAAAATAAAAATAAATCGAACAAATCGAAGAAACTATTATACTTAATATAGCGAAAACATTTTCCAAAATCGGAATACGCTTTATAAATCTTTTGTTCGGATTGATGACGGAAACAAAAACCATAAAAAGATATATTAAAATTAGAACGGTCGATTTGTTGCGATAAAATCCAAACCTTATTACGTTTACAAAATATTCATTTTTTTTTAATATAATCAAATATAACGGTTAAATAACAAATGTTAACATCTAGAAAAGACCATTATAGACTAAATAAAGGCGATAAATAAATCAATCTTTAGAGGTAAAAGTCCTAAAAAAGGCAAAATCGTATTAGAACTTAAAGATTTAATCCGTTCGCAAATAGTCGGAAGATATAGAAAATATTTCCAACGTAAATTTCAGGCTACGCAATTCACTTAAAGATCTTAAATTATTTAATGCCTTAAACGTTTAAGCTTACTACGGGCTTGAAGAGCTTAATAGCTTTAAAAGTTTAAACTGCTTAAGTACCTTAAGCCAAAAGGAATATATATACGCTTATTATTCCTTATAATCGAGATAATACCAGATTGCAATTATAACTTAGTTATCTAAATTTGTATCTGCTATTATCAAACGTAACTATCGCTTTACTGTTTAATTTTCTCCGGTCACATTACCAACATAAATTATACGACTTAGGGTTAATAGTTAGTTAAGCCTATACCTGTTATACGTCGCTTTATTATTAAAAATTATCATATATACATATGTTATGGCCAAAAACCTTGGCTCGGTTGACAGACGGTCGGAGGTTGTGGGACGCATCTCCGATGTCGGATCCAAGGTCACGTAACTGGCTCGATGGGCTCGCAGCGTTTAATTGGCGTCAGTAGTTCGAGCCAGTCGAGCCAAGGGAACGGCTCGATAGATTCGAAGGAGCTCGACCACCAGATAGAGGATGGAGCCGGTTCGAGCCTGTCGAGCTAACGGAAAGATATATACGTTCGCTATTCCCTATAATCTAGATAGTACCAGCTTGCAATTATATCTTAGTTATTTAGATTTACATTTATTATTACCAGACGTAACTTTTGCTTTATTGCTTAGATTTTTACGATATTACTGCTAATATAAACCGTACGATTTAGGTTTAATAATTGGTTAAGCTTATAGCTGTTATACGTTGTAAGCTTTTGTTTAGTAATACCGTTAAACTTTAAGCAATATTTAATACTGTTAGAATGTCGACTAAAACCGAAATTACCGATTTTACCTTAGCCTAGTAGCTGCAAAAACGCGTCCAGCAGCTCGAGGTTCGTATTTAGCAGTTTACTATTTAAGCCGCCGATGTAACCAACCCGGTACCAGCGGTTATTACTTTAAAACTTAAGGTTAAGAAACTCGAACATTATAATGGCACAGAAAGCGTTTAAGGTTTTTTAATCCAGGCCAGAATATATCTACGACTGGAAAAGGTCGAAAGCGACGTCGACAGAATCCGTGTTATAGCAGGATTCCTTAAAGGAAACGCTTTGAATTGGTTTAAGCTTACATTATGAAATTACCTAGAGAATGCGGAAAACGACTAGGAAACGGTTACCAAAAAACTTTTCGAAAGTTACATTAAATTCGAGCAAAAGATTAAGGACAATTTCGATAACCCGAACGTGAAACGAAAGGTTACGCGAAACCTTTTACAGCTTAAATAAAAAGGATTAATTTTTAAATACGAAGTTAAATTTAAAAACCTTATGGCCAGGGCGGAATGGGTAGACGATGAAGACGATACCCTAAGCGACGTCTTTTACAAAACGTTAAAAAACTATATTAAGGACGAAATTATCAAAATCGAACGACTTAACCTATTCGACAAGTATATCGCTAAGGCTGTAAAAATCGACAACCGACTGTTTGAACGACGACAGAAACGACGAAAATAGTTCGCCCTACGGTTTAAGTTCTAGAGAGTTAACTAAGGTCGAAGGCGCCTTACGTTTTCAACACCCTATAAAATTCAACCAGAACTTATGTAATTAGAAGGTATTGAGTCGGAAGATAAAAGGTCCGTTACCTGCTATAATTGCGGTAAGCCCGGATATATTGTGCGAAAATGCGGAAGCTCGAAAAAGGTATATTAGTTCTAGAAAAAAAGAAACCAGGCGATAAAAAACAATTAACATAATCCGCGCCAAAAACAACGATAACTCTTTATCTGAGGTGCGACAGGGAATGAGAGAAGTAAAGAAGCTAGCCCAGGCAGGGGCCAGAAAAGCTAAATCATTAGACTAACTGGTACTTAGTGGCTACAGGAGCACGAGGGATGGAAAGAGTTGAGCGATGATAAGCCACTTTCCTACGCCTAACAGAAACGGCAACAAAGAAATAACCAGTTAGTACTTAAAATATGGCTAAAAAGGTACCGAGGATGGGACGAAAACCTGTACCTAGGGGAGTTCGATCGGCACGGAAAACTTTACGCTATTAGCTGCAGACGCCTCCAATGCGAGGTATATAAGGACGAAAAAGAATATATTGTGCGACGAATTACGCGTATGTGGTGACAAGGTTTTGATTTTAAGAATCGAACCGGAAAAACCCCGAGAGACTAAAAGTGGTACCGACACCTGCGAGAAATGACGACGATGAAAGAAATCGACGAGCTGGCAGCAACCAGGAGCTGGCTAGAAGGCAAGCATTGTCCAGCAGGAAAACTCCGGTGCTATTACGAATGATACGATTACTAGACATAAAAGGAATTAATTCAAAGAACAATAAAAAAATACTGCTAGAAAATAATCCCTAATCTACAAATTCAGTTGGCCTTTATCGAAAATCTAATAGAACGATTAGCTACA
The DNA here is from genome assembly GCA_004155945.1 of Monosporascus sp. mg162. Classification (NCBI taxonomy): domain Eukaryota; kingdom Fungi; phylum Ascomycota; class Sordariomycetes; order Xylariales; genus Monosporascus; species Monosporascus sp. mg162. The sequence continues at coordinate 91,067 of QJNY01000132.1, forward strand.
GAGGAAAAAATTAGCTTCTTTTCGAATAAAAACTAAAAAACGCCAGAACCCGAACACATTACTAGAAAGCCGTTTTAAAACCAAAGGGAATACTTGACAGTAAAGCTATGCCGGTAGAAACAGCAGTTAAAATAAATCTAGAACCGAAATAAACGGCTCGGAAAAGGAATTTAATAATTCGAAAATAACCTAAAAACCTTAAGCTATCTATAATAGGGCTCTAAGCTCGCAAAATGAACGAAAGTAAACAGTAACACCTTAAAAAGGCTTTAAACGTAATAAAATAATACGAAAAACCTATTACGGTATAAGTACGAATCAAAAATAAGCAATATCTCGTATTTATGGACTACGGCGTAACAAAAGGCAATTATATCGCCCTAAAAATAGTTAATAAGTTACAGCTACTATAAAAAGATAAGGAATAGTTTTGCAAAGTTAAAAATGCCGAAGGTTAGATATTCAACTACGACGATAGATAAATCCGACACGAAATTGATTACTTTGAAACCTTTTTCGAAGGAAAAAAAAACAAATCGTTAATTTCGACATTATCTTTATAAAAGATTACGATTTAATCCTAGGATTGCCATACTTGAAACAGTATAAGCCGGCCATCAACTGGAAAATTCGCGAAATAAATTACGATCTATTTTCTAACAATATGGCAAACAATGAAAAGACTTAACACTTGATCGATAAGGTAAACGAAGATAGGTATAAAAAAACGACAAAAATCTTACTAGCTAAAAGTATACGACATATCAAAAAAAAAAAAAAAAAAAAAAAAAAAAAAAAAAAAAAAAGGGCATAATAAAAAAATACAACGTTTTATCGCCCAACCTTAAAGCAAAAGTTAGGCAGACAAATAACGATTTACAACGACCGCCAGAAAAGTTACCAAAATAAATACCTAAAATACTTTTACAGTACTACAAATACGACAGATTATTTAGAAAAAGACTTAATACTAAATTGGCAAGGTATAACGAATAAAATCATGAAATAATATTAAAGAAGGGTAAAAGTACAGCCTTTTATCAGATATATAACCTAAACCATACGGAATTACATATATTCCGCGATTACATTAAAAATAAGCTTCGTAAAGGATAGATACAACGTTTTAAATCACTAACCGGATAGCCTATGTTTTTCGTACCGAAAAAAGGGAGAAAGCTTCGATTCGTAATGGATTATCGACAACTTAACGAAATCACTGTTGAGGATAAAACGCCGCTACCATTAATTACTGAAATAAAAAACCGCCTGTACGGAGCAAAATAGTTTACAGCTATCGATCTTCGAAATAGTTACAATATAATTCGGATAAGGAAAAACAGGAATAAAAAAAAACCTTTAAAAGGAAGTATGGCTTGAGCGAATACCTAGTTACCCTTATAAAACTAACCAACGCGCCAGCGATCTTCCAACGGATAATAAAATATATATTAAAAGAATACCTAGATATTTTTGTTATGTGCTACCTCGACGACATTCTTATATACTTAAACACGGAAGAAAAGTACGAAAAATATGTTTATTAGGTCTTATAAACGTTATAAAATGCTAAACCTTTGGTTAATACCGAAAAAAGCCATTTCTATAAGTAAGAAGTCAAATTTCTAAGACATATTATTACGCCAGAACAAATTCGTATAAACCTCAAAAGGTTATCAGCAGTTAAGGACTAAATACAGCTACCAATATCAAAAAGATATAAGCATTTCTTAAATTCGCCAATTATTACCGACGATTTAGACATAATTAACAAAATAGCTATACTATTAACGAAATTTATTAAAAGAAATATATAATTTAAATAAACCCCCAAAAAGGAAATAGCTTTTCAGCAAATTAAGAAGATCCTTACTAATAAATTCATATTAATTATAAACGACCTAAAGCAACCAGTTAAAATAAAAACCGACGTTTCGGATTACACTTTAAAAGCTATAATTGGATATCGAAATGATTAAGAAAAGTTTTACCGGATTGCGTTTTATGTTTACAAACTATATAAAACTGAACTAGATTACTCTATTTACGATAAGGAATTTCTAGCTATTATTAACGCTTTTAAAAAGTTTAGATATTACCTTAAAGGTAACATATATTGAATTAAGATATATACGGATTATAAAAATATTACCCTTTTTTACGATGTAAAAACTCGTCGGAAAATAATTGGGTTTGGTAGAAAGTTACTCTAAATACGATTTTGTTATTATGCATTAAAAAGGATTAGAAAATGATAAAGCAAACGTATTTAGCAAACGACTTGACCTGGACGAACCTAAGGTTAAAATACAACAGATAATCTTCAATATTATATGTGAAGGATACCTAAAATAGCGACGAATTATTACAATACGAACAATACTACCTAATATATATTAACGTATCTAACAATATAAAGCTAATTAATTAATACAGTAATAAATAAATAAAATACAAATGCATAAGGATTTACAAAAAAAACCTAAAACGAAATGTATACGAGCATCCGATATATAGATACCTAAGAGTCTATAAACTCCTAAAGCGTTTACAACGGACATATTACTTTCTTAAAATAAAAACGATAATACAAAAGGTGATACGATAGTGCGATATCTGCGCTAAAGCAAAGGCACGATGATACAAACCTTATAGAAAATTACAACTTTTACTGATCGCTAAGTAACCATAAAATTCGATTATATTTAACTTTATTACTAAGCTTTTTTTGTTAAAAAAAGCCAGTTATAGGAATGCATTACGACAGCATTTTCGTAATCGTTAATCGATTTACGAAACTTTTATATTTCCTACCTTAAAATAAAGATACCTATGTAAAGCAATTCGTAAATATTTTTCTTAAACATATTTTGAGCATTTACAGATTTCTAACGGAAATTATTTTGGATAATGGTAACAATTTTTTTTTGGAAATTTTAGCAAATACTAATAGTTCAACTTGAACTAAATTATAAATTATTTGGCGTATTTAAACCCCAAACGGACGAGTAAACAGAAAAAACCAACCAAGCGTTAAAAACGTATTTACGATATTATGTTAATTACGAACAAACCAACTAGGTTAAAAATTTACCAATTATACAGCTACTCTATAACATTAGCTATTACGAAAGCATTAAAACGACGCCAGCATTTACTAATTTTAGTTTTATACCGAAAGTTTATGGAGATTTACGTAAAGATAAAGCAGTTAACGTCAAAGCAACTCTTACGTTAAAACAGGTAAAACAGCGACATGCAGAAATAAAAACAAAGCTTAAATTCGTACGCGACTAAAAAAGCAAATATCACAACTAAAAAAAAGGTAAAAGGAAACAACCTTTTCGGAAAGGAAGATGGTTTACTTAACTACCGAGAATATCTAAACCAAAATGACAAATAAAAATTTCGATTTCAAATATATCGGCCCATACAAGATCGTTAAAAAGATTTCAGAAAACAACTATGAATTGGAGCTACCGCCGACGCTCAAGCTCCATCTAGTTTTTCATATTTCTTTGTTAAAGTTAGCAGCAGATATAATCAAAGTTAGCATAAGAAAAAACAAAAAAGTTATAAAGGATGTACCAGTATATAAGGCAGAAAAAATACTGGATATACGTAAAAAAAAGAAAAAGGATTTACTTAATACCTAGTCAAGTGGAAAAACTACCCAGATTCCGAAAAAACATGGAAACCCGCGAAAAACCTTACGAACGCCCAGGGCCTTCTAAAGAACTTTTATCAGCAACGCCGGAAACGCTAAAGTTAAAAGTACTCCAATTTACGTCATCCAGCGACGCTAAGGCGCCTCCCTTAGTACCAGATCAGTTAATAGACATAAACGTTTGCGCTGATGTAACTTCGGCTTCCCGCTGTTAATATTTTCGCTTTAAACGTTTAAATTCCTTTATCGCCTCCGTACTTTTAATATCTTTACGCAATATTTCGATTTCACGCCTACGGAAAAGTTTCTTTTAATTTCGCAAACGACCTAAACGACCAAGTAATTCCTTCAAGTATTATTAAACGCGACGGAATTTCTCTTCAGAAAAACGTTCTTAAAGTTTAAGGCGGTTTTTTAACAATCAATCTACGGTACTCGACGTCGAAAGGACCGAATAGGTTACAAAAACCATTATATTCGGTACAACGCGCGCATTTTCCGGAATCTAAATAAGCTTTACAGGTCTTTTTTTCAGATTTGCAACGAAAAAAAAAAGCGAAAATATATCAAAACCAAGATTGTTAATTCTTTTAGATAAAATCAAAACGTAGATACGCTTACGGGATTTTTACTCTTCGATACGACCTCACATAGTGGTTGAATAACGGAAAAATAATATATAAATAGAAAAGTTACTTACTAAACAAATGCAACAAATAAATTAATCTTTAAGGGCAAAAATACTAAAAGGGAAAAGATCGTGTTATAGCCAAAAACATTAGCTCGGTTAACAAACGGTCGAAAGTTATAGGACGCATCTCCGATATGAGCTCCAAGGTTACGTAACTGGCTCGATAGGTTCGCAACGTTTAATTGACGTTAATACTTCGAACCAGTCGAACTAAGAGAACAGCTCGATAGACTCGAAAAAGCTCGACTACCAGATAAAGGATCAAGCCGGTTCGAACCTATCGAGCCAGTAAAAGGATATATACGTTCGTTATTCCCTATAGTCTAGATAGCACCAGCTTTTAATTACAACTTGATTACGTAAATCTACATCTGCTATTACCGGACGTAACTATCGCTTTATTACTTAGATTTCCACGATACCACTGCTAACATAAACCGTACGACTGAGGTTTAATAGTTGGTTAAGCCCATAACCGTCACAACATATATATAATTATCAACACCGAAAAACTGCAAAAACTTATAATAAATAAAATATACGTTTACAAAAGATATATTGATTAATACATTAAAAAACCCTTATTACGTTTATTTATAAACTCTTTTAAAAGGTAATTATATTTATTACATATTATAGAAGTGTCATGGTGTCAACTAGGCTTAGTCATCCTCACTATGTATATAGCGCTCTAGGGCTGTAGGGGTTCTGTCTCTCCCTTTTAGTTCCCTAGATGTCAGTCTTCTTCTTAGTCGTCCGCCCTGAATATAGCCAACTTGACCCCGTTAGCAGTCCGTCCTGTGACAGGAAGCTCTTAATCGACGGAGAAACACCTTATGTGACGGCTATGGGCTTAATCAATTATTAAACCTAAGTCGTACAGTTTATGTTAGTGGTAGTATCGTGGAAATCTGAATAATAAAATATTAGTTACGTTTGGTAACAGCAGATGTAAATCTCAATAACCAAGTTGTATTGTAAGCTGATCCTATCTAAAATATAGAAAATAATAAGCGTATATATCTTAAACGAGATCTCTTTAAATCAGTTTATCCTTCCGGATTTATTTGCTGTGATTTTTATGGATCCGAAAATCCCTTTGGATCCACGTTACGTGTTAGATACAGGGGACATCAGTTGTATTGTATTGAATGATCTAACTGCAGGTGCTCTGAATCGCGCACTGCTGTTTTATGGAATCTAGCCGCGGAACATATAAGTTCCGATCAGAGAGAACTTTTCTGTATATGGAGTGCTAGCGCATCTCCCTGCTAGCTAACACACCCCCTTAACGCCTTGAAGTATTTACGGCGTTAACCCTTACACCTCTTAGCTTCCTAAAGCCATAGCTTTCCATTCTGCCTTTTCCCTAGCAATTAAATCCTTTTAATAAACCAATTCCTTATCTGAAATCATTCGCAAGGTATTCTTCCGCTAAACGAAGGCTTCCGTAATATCTATTAATCCTAGCCGCCCCCTAAAACACCTAAAAGTTCGCGTGTTAAAGCCTTAATTAATCCATCACCCAGCATATCGCCAGTTGGCGTATAATCCACTTTAATCTAATTCCTCTTTACGGCTTTCCGTAGCCAGTAATTATGTATATCCACATGTTTCAGCTTCGTCTGCATCAGGGCGACGTCGGCGTTGATGAACCGTATCGTTTATTAATTATCGTACCACATATTTAATGGTCCAGCATCCAGAGTAACTTCCAGCTCTTTAATTAATCGAAAGCTAAACAAGGCCTTTTTTGCAGCCTACGTAAGAAATAACAATTCCGCTTTTGTTATAAAAGTACTATATTTTGCTTGTTCGCCCGCTATTTTATTACTTTTTCAAATAGCCTTATAACGTAAGCTTAAAAGCTTTTTCGAACGATCGTATATCCGCTAAAAATATATCTCTTTAAGTATTTAACGAATTCTTACTTCCGAACTGCAACGCTAATGTTTTAATCCCGATTAAGTATCATATAACTCGATTAGCCGCTTTGTGATATACGTCGCTAAGGTTTAGGTTGAATCGGGCAAATCGGAATATCGCAAAGGTTATATCAGGTCACGTATTAACTGCTACGTACAAAATAAAACCGATCTTTTTCTGGTATCTGTTAACGAAACCTGGATGGGCCAGATTATGATTCGGCAACAGCTTGACGCCCGTCATTAGGGTATCTAGAAGGTTATTCAGATTTTCTTTTGGGGCTTGATTAACTAGTTTATTTATAAAGTCGAATTAAGAAAGCCAAAAAATATTTTACCTTTATCTTTAATTATTTCGATGCCGAGGAACTACTGTAAATCCTTACTCCTTATAAGGGTATACCGTTCCTGCATTTACTAGATTACTTCATTGACAAGGTTTTAATCTTTTGTGCGGTACGCTATAACTATATTATCTATAAAGAAAAAAATAAGCATCCTTTAACGAATGAAATAACAGGGTTCATAGGAAACGGGGCTAAATTCCAAATCTTTAAGCGTCTTAGTAAATTTTTTCTACCAAAGCAGTAATAATTCCCTTAATTTATATAATACCTTCCTAAGCAAAAGAATTTTCTTACAATGCGGATACCTTAAAGGTGTTTTTATGTACACTTTATAGGGCAGGTTAGCGTTAACGAAAGCGTTTACCGCGTTATACTGCTTAAGCTTTAGGTCGAATTTAGCCGCAATAGCGATTAACGTTTTAAATAACTTTCTAGCTAAAGTAAATACATATATATTACTATAAGCGTTTTTGAGCTATTAATCGTTCTGTATAACGAAACGTGCTTGTATTTTAACAACTAACTATATTTGTCGAACTTGTAAACATATACCTATATATACCTTAGGACCTGTTTCCCTTTAGCAGAAAACTGATTAACGACCTTCCAGCATCGCGTCTTTTTATAACTTTGTAAGTAGGCCTTTTCGGCTTTACGAAATAACTTCCTTAACGGATATATACTTAACTTTTTATAGCTTCGCGGCGGTAGCAGTAACTTATAACTATATACCCGGTCTTGGGATTTAAGTATCTTATTGTATAATAAGATATCGAAAACATTTCGATTAGGATATCGCGTACTTGTTATGGCCAAAGGCCTTGGCTCGATTGATAAACGGCCGGAGGTTGTAGGACGCATCTCCGATATGGGTTCCAAGTTCACGTAACTGACTCAATGGGCTCGCAGCGCTTAATTGGCGTCAGTACTTCGAACCAGTCGAACCGAAAGAACGGCTCGATAAACTCGAAAAAGCTCGACCACCAGAAAGAAAATCGAGCTGGTTCGAGCCGGTCGAGCTAATAAATGTATATATACGCTTATTATTTCCTATAGTTTAAATAATACCAGCTTGCAATTAATAATTAGTTACTTAAATTTACATCTGCTATTACTAAACGTAACTATCGCTTTATTACTTAAATTTTTACGATATTATTATTAACATAAACCGTACGATTAAGTTTAATAATTAGTTAAGCTTATAACCGTTATACATTGTAAACTTTTGTTTAGTAATACCGTTAAACATTAAGCAATATTCAACACTGTCAAAATAGCAACCAGCGCCGAAACCACCGTTCCTACCTTAGCCTAGCAGCTACAAAAACGCATCCAACAGCTTAAGGCCTATGTCTAGCAGCTTACTACCCAGACAACCGCCGCCCCAGTCGATTCGGTATCAGCAGCCGTTACTTCAAAACTTAAGGTCAAAAAACCCGAACCTTACGATAGTACAGGAAACGTTTAAAGCTTCCTAACCCAGGCTAAAATATATCTAAAATTAGAAAGAATCGAAAGTAACGCCGATAAAATCCTTATCGTAATAAGGTTCCTTAAAAAAACGCTTTAAATTAATTTAAGCTTACGTTATACAATTCCCTGAAAAATGCGGAAAACGACCAAAAAATAATTACCAAAAAGATTTTCGAAAGTTACGTTAACTTCGAACAAAAGCTTAAGGACAACTTCGATAACCCGGACGTAAAACGAAAGGTTGCATAAAACTTTTTATAACTTAAACAAAAAAAACCAGCTTTTAAATACGCCGTCGAATTTAGGAACCTTATGTCTAAGGTAGGATGGGTCAACGACGAAGACGATACTTTGATCGACGTATTTTACAAAAAACTAAAAGACGATATAAAAAACGAAATTATCAAAATCGAACGACTTAATACATTCGACAAATATATCGCTAAAGCTGTAAAAATCGACAACCGACAGTTTAAACGAAGACAACAACGACGTAAACAATTCGCCTTACAGTCCAAGTTCTAAAAAGCTAATCAAGGTCGAAAACGCCTTATACCTTTTACTTCCTATAGAACTTAACCAAAGCCTATAAAACTAAAGGCTATCCAAACGAAAAAAAAGTTTCTTACCTGCTATAACTACGGTAAACCCGGACATATTACACAAAAATGCAAAAGCCCGAAAAAAGTACATTAAGCTCCAATTTCTAAAAATTAGTACAAAAAGGAACCTGGCGACAGAAAAACGATTAGTATAATCCACGCCAAAAATAACGATAACTCTTTACCAAAAGTGCGACAGGGAATAAGAAAAGCGAAAAAGCTAGTTTAAACAAAAGCTAAAAAAGCTAAAAAAGTTAAAACTATTAGACCTACTGTTACCCAATGGCTATAGAAGCACGAGGGATAGAAAAAGCTGAGCGACGATAAGCCACCTACTCGTATACAGCAGAAACGGCAACAGAGAAACAACCAGTCAATGCTTAACACATAACTAAAAAAGTACCAAGGATAAAACGAAAACCTATGCCCAGAAGAACCCTATCGGCACGGAAAGCTTCACGCGGTCAGCTGTCGACGACCGCAATACGAGGTACACGAGGACGAGAAAGAATATATCGCGCGACGAATTATACATATGTAACGATAAGGCTTCGATTTCAAAAATTGAACTGGAAGTAATCCTAAGGACTAAAAGTGGCATCGCCATATACGAAAAACCGCAACAATGGAAGAGATCGACGAACTGGTAGCAACTAGGAGCTGGCCAAAAGGTAAATACTGCCCTGAATATAAACTTTAATGCTATTACGAATAATTCGATTACTAAACGCAAGAAAAGCTAATCCAAAAAATAATAAAAACATACTGCCAAAAAATAATTACCGATCTACGGATTCAGCTAGCCTTTACGAAAGACCCAAAAAAACGATTAGTTATATAGGAAAAAATTCGTTCCTTTTCGGATTAAAGCTGGAAAACCCCAAAGCTAAAATACATTACTAAAAAAAGGTTCCAAAATCAAGTAAAATACTTAACAGCAACGTTACGCCGATAAAAACAACAATTAAAATAGATCCAAAACGAAAACAAAAAACTTGGAAAAAGAATTTAGCAATTCGAAAACAACCCAAAAAACCTAAACCATCTATAATAAGGCCCTAGGCTGGCAGAAATAAAGGTAGATAGCGACACCTTAAAAAAGCTTTAAATACGATACAAATAGTACGAAAGAAATTTATAACGGTACAAAAACGAATCAAAAACAAACGATATACCGCATTTATGTATTACGGCGTAACAAAAAGCAATTATATCGCCCCAAAAGTAATTAATAAGTTACAGTTACCATAAAAGGATAAAAAATACCTTTACGAAATCGAAAACGTTAAAGGGTAAAGGTTTAATTACGATAATAAATAAATCCGATATAAGATTAATTACTTTAAAACTTTTATCGAAGGAAAAAAACAAATTATTAGTTTCGACGTTATCGCCATCGAGAACTTCGATTTAATCCTAGGTTTGTTATAATTAAAACAGTAGAACCCGGTTATTAATTAAAAAACTCGCAAAAGAAATTACTTTTTATTTTCTAACGATAAGCCAAACAACGAAAAAATCTTAACATTCGATCGATAAAGTAAACGAATGCAGGCATAAGGAAACCGCAAAAACTTTACTACCTAAAAACATACGGCATATCCAAAAAAAAAAAAGGGCATAACCGAAAAATACGACGTATTATCGCCAACCTTAAAGCAAAATTCAGGCAAATAAATAACGATTTAAAACGACCGTCCGAAAAGCTACCAAAATAAATAATTAAAGTATTTCTACAATACTACAAGTGCGACAAGTTATTTGGTAAAGAATTTAACATTAAATTGATAAAGCATAACAAATAGATTTACGAAATAATTTTTAAAAATAGCAAAAATATCGCCTTTTATTCGATTTACAACTTAAACCACGCAAATTTATATGCGTTACGCGATTACTTCGAAAATAGGCTTCGAAAAGGGTGGATTCGACGTTCCAAATTACCAACCGGATACTTTATGTTTTTCGTACCGAAAAAAGAAGAAAAGCTTCGACTGATAGTAAATTATCGATAATTTAACGATATCACCGTTAAGAACAAAATGCCGTTACCATTAATCATTAAAATAAAAGATCGCCTGTACGGAATAAAATGGTTTATAGCTATCGATTTTCGAAATAATTATAACATAATTCGGATTAAAAAGGGACATAAATAAGAAATAACCTTTAGGACGAAATATAGCTTATACGAATACCTAATTACTATTATAAAACTAATTAACGTACTAACGATCTTTTAACGAATAATAAACCATATACTAAGAAAATACCTGGATATTTTTGTTATTTGTTACCTCGACGATATTCTTATTTACTTAAAAACGGAAAAAAAGCACAAAAAACATATTTATTAAGTTTTATAAACGTTACAAAACGCCAAACTTTTAGTTAATACCGAAAAAAAACATTTCTACCAGCAAAAAGTCGAATTTTTAAAACATATTATATATACGCTCATTATTTTCTATAGTTTGGATAGTACCAGCTTGCAATTAACAATTAGTTACCCAAATTTATATTCGCTATTACCAAACGTAACTATCGCTTTATTGCTTAGATTGCTACGATACTACTGCTAACATAAACTGTACGACTAGGTTTAATGGTTGGTTAAGCCTATAGCCGTTACAGTACTTCGAGTAATTTTTTTCCTTAAACTTTCGCAGCTTACCGGCCGGTTATCGTGCGTATCTGCAAAGCGGGCTAAATGTCCGGTATTAAATACGGCTTTCCAGATTCTATAATCGCCTTAAATAATATCTCTATAGCACGGAATATACAAGAAACTTACGTTTATAACTCGTAGAACGCCTTTATTTTTTACCGTTATCCTGAGTTAAATAAAACGATAAAAGCTGAGGGCCGTTTTTATTCCTTCCGCCGGCGTAATAATCGTAGCAGTTATCAAAGCAAACGCTGGCGGCGGTAATGGTTCAGGAGACGGAAGTGGTTCGAATATAGCGGTCGTATAGGGGTAATTTGTTCCATGCGAACAAGCTTACTTTTACTTAATCCGTATGTTTTTAACGTTTATGTTATTTTAGAACTATCCTTTTTATGCAGCCGGTAACTGAATATTCCGTTTAGATTTTTATCTTCCTCCTGGATATATATATTTGAGTAACTATAAGCTTAATTAGGTAACTTTACCTATCGCAGTAACTTTTGTAGTTTTCTTCTATAACGTGCAAAAAGTCGTCTTTCAGGTTTCTAATATTGCCTAAACAGGTAACCTTTTCGTTAAACAATACGTTTCGAATGGCGAAATCCTTGTTAATTAATAAGTTCCGGATTTCGTAGATATTCGTATACCGGTAACCGACGAAAAACCTAATCCATGGCTTAAGGTTTAACTTTTGGAATCTCTGTTCTTTTTTTTATAGCAGCAGCTGTTATAGCATAAGCTATACAGCTATACACTTGCAGGTAAACTTATGAAGGCTTTCGATCAAGTACTATAACGCTATTCTTATATGCCAGGTAAATATAGTAAATTTCGTATGGGTTTTACTAAAAAATGCGTATTTGGGAGTGCGGTTGTACAGGTACACTGCCGTTTTAAATATATATACGATCAGGAACGAAGGTAACTTAACGTTACTTTGTATCGCAATCGTTTTCTCCTTAATTATACCCTTTAAGCACTTTATTCCTCTATTTTAGGCCTAGGTATACGGTATTAAAAGCTTAAGTCTAATATCAAAAAAGGCGACTGGAACATATTTCGAAGTTAATAATTTTTCAGGATGTCGTTATCGCATTCGATTACCTATGGAAAGACTTTATCATAATTTTTCAGAACCCTTAAAAGGTATCGGAATACTGTAATTAATATATCTTATTCTCGATTTTTAAGGTAAATATGCCAGATAAAACCTAAATATCTGTCGGTAGCAAATATAATATATCTATATCTTTCAGGGTTTTCTTCGAAGTTTGTAAAGTCGATAGCGATTCGTTGTCCTAATCGGGAAATTCCCTTCCTCGGCTCGCGGCGTATTTGCCTTTTACCCTTCGCCTTGCTACATACTTGGCATTCGACTGTTATCGGACCCTTCAAGCGGACTTCCCTTATATAGAACTGCAGCTGGGCGATCATTTCGGGCCCTAAATATCTTAGTTTTAGGTGCCATATCGTGCCGTTACCAATTCGTAATAATTTCGCTATATATAAATTGACGTTTCGTTTATAAATTACTAGGGCTATATAGGTAGCCGTTACGTTAATATCCTTGATAAAAACTAATCAAACTTGTTTATTAACATAACAACTATTTAATTAACTTATTTTCAATAAAGTTGTTAGTTTTTCGGTTATCCCATTAACATCCTTTCTTTCAGAGCTGCTGGGAACATACCAGGTTATATGCAAAGTTTTTGTAGTAAGCTACGTTATATAAACGCAACGCTTTTAAGCCTTTAGGGCTTTGTAATAATATGTTTACTTTTTCGTATCCTTTAATCGGGACAAAACTGTTGCCTGCGTACACCTCGTCGCCTTATATGGTTGGCCTAAAGTTTAAAAACCTGTTAATAAGGTTAAAGATGTAAATCGTAAACCCTAAATCCACATTCGCTAAATTTCTTAAGGGGTAAAGCGCGATGCTTACCGTATTAGGTTAATCAGTAATCAAAAAGTACGTCAAAACTCGCCTTATTCCCTTTAAAAGTTACTCGGTATCTTAAGCATTTATCCTTTCCATAGCTTTTAATAAACGATTAATCTTTTCCTTCAAGAACTAATCGAGAGCAATTCGGTCCTAAACTGAATTTATAACTATCTTTCCAGGCTTAAAATCTGCTAAAACCCTATTAAGAAATACGTAATAGCATTGTAATAATATATGCAAGGGGCTTAAATACGCCCTGAACCGAATCCCTTATACATCAGACTCCTTACGCTTTCGCTTGCTGCTACTGCTGTTTCGGCCCCTTCGGGAACCGCCATAATTACTTTGTTTTGACCCACGTCCCGGAGTCCTTCCTCGTAGCTAAGGGATAATATCCCTAGTTTTTTCCTGATCAGAATTATCCTAATTAAAAGGGTCTACGGGAGCCCTATAAAGCGTTAAAAACGCTGCTTTAATATTTCGTAATATAGACGGTACCTAGGTTATAACCTAATAATCCAAAAGGTCAACCGCCACTTCCTAATAGCTAATCGTACCGTTTTCAATCTCCGCCTTCTTTATCCTTTGGAAGGTCGTCGTCCATGTCCCGGCAATAGAAGCTACTGCCTTGCCTCATCAAGATCACGCCCCATTTTTGAGGTTGTGGCTGCGCTGCAGGCGCAGCCGTAGCTAGAGCTTTTGGTTAGGAAATAGCTGCAGGGGTCCAATGTATTAACTAAACCTCTTTAACAAAAGTCTCCACAGAAATAACAAAATCTTAAAAATAGGGCCTGATATCAAGTTGTGAATTTTTGGCCTTAATTGGTACCGTCCCATACAAAATTTTCAAAATCTTTTTTAAAAATTATTAAGCAAAATAATAACAAAAAAAAATAATAATATAATGAAAGCTACAGTTATATAAAGCTTTAAAAAAGCTATTTAACTTTAGATATAACTTTCTGGTCGGGGTTCTTTTGGTAAAGATAATAAAGAAAAAATTATAAATTTACGATTGGCACTTACCTTCTAACCGGGACGCCCTTATGGCTACGACGTAACAACTATAACCCGTACGGCCAAAAGAATAGCTGGACGGCCTTCTCCCATACTGAATTACCCTTGGAAGGTCCATGGCAAAATGTTGCGACCGGTGGTTGTTGCGTCGCAGTAAAAAGGGCGTTCCGGTTAATCAAGTCCGGAACCTTCTTAGGGCTACGATAACGCAATCACCGCGTACATCATTTCGAAATAGGCCTTCTAAGAGTAATTTAGTATAAATGAAGCCCGTATAACTATTCTTTTTTCCGTACGGGTTATGGTTGTTACGTCGCAGCTATAAGAACGTTCTAGAATTGGCTGACCCTAACCTTTTCAGGGCTGCGACGCAATAAGGACAGCCCGTACGGCCCAAAGAATTACTGGACGGGCTTTCCCCATATAATATATACCAGGAAAATCCGGTACATAATGATAAGACTGGTAATTATGCTGTCGCAGCCATAAGGGCATTCCGGACTGAATTGACCCCATCCTTTCTTATAGCTGCGACGTAACAACGACAGCCCGTACGGCCCAAAAAATTGCTGGACGGGCTTTCCCCAGACAATATATACCAGGAAAGTCCGGTGTATAATAATAAGATTGGTAGTTATGATGTCGCAGCCATGAGGGTATTCCGGACTGAATTAACCCCAACTTTTCTCATGGCTGCGACGCAACAACGATAGCCCGTACGGCCCAAAAACTTGCTGGACGGGCTTTCCCCAAATAATATATACCAGAAAATGCCGGTACATAATAATACGGCCTGTAGTTGTTAAGGATTAAAATGTAAGATTGAAGATGTACAACTAAGAATACAGAAGTGGGCGAGCAAACTAGCTATATATGGGCCCGCCAAGCAAAGCTAGCTACATAAGTGGGTCTGCCAAGCTAATAGCGCTTGGAGCACCAAATAATCCTTAATAGTAGTTGTGCTGCCGCAGCCATAAGGGCGTTACGGTTACCCATTTCCCCGTAGCTAAACTTAACCATTTAAGTTGCAATTTTCATCTAGAAAAATTTAAAAAAAAACCCTGTACGCCTACTAGCTTATATTTGACGCGTATATTCAGTTTCAAACTTAACGTGTTAAAATTGGTTATATAACAAAAAAAAGATTAACAGTTTTATTAAGAAAGTGCAAAATAAAACCGTTTTCGCGCAACTTGAACTCAGGCCTCGCTAGCTCGTTACGGGGATTTGGGATTTGATTGGTTAATTTTTAGCGTTGTGGAGCTGTACTTGAGTGACTTTGAAGAAATTGGAGAACGAGCCAGTAGAGGCCTGAGCTAGCTGAGATAACTACTGCCATGCAAAGGTCGTTGACCTATACGATCGCTATCTTCGTTTCTGGGACACCGTATCGCTGCCCCTGGGCCATAACTTCCTGCTATTTCATAATCCATTCGTTTAACTTCTTTGCTATTTTCGAAGCCTGCTTCAATTTTTCTTGATACTTTCGTCAAGTATTAATCAAAAGCCTGCTGTCGTACAACTTTCCTAATTCAGCTAAGCTGGCGTACCATTTCCGCCAATTCTTTCCTAGGATAAAGTTTATTTCTTTAATCGTTAAAGATACCGACTTTAAAACCCATTTCATAAAGTTATTAACGCTTTTACAAAAAGTTTCATACTTTCGATCTTCGTAAATATAAGCCGTAAAGTCCTAAGTATATACTTATTTACGTTCTGTCGTTATCTTAAGTATATTTATCGGATGACCCGTAAAATAGATTTTTTCGATAGTTCTTCCGAAAGATAAGGATAAGGATAAAGATATAAATAAAATATTAGTTCGTATCTAAGAACGCATTCGCCTTTTCGGATAAAAGTAATATCGGGTTTAGTAAATCTAACAGGCCACAAATTATCTTAACCAGGATTAATAGAATCCCAAATATCAAACGCGTACGTTTTAAATTAAAATTCGCCCTTAAAGCTATTCCAGTCCTTAGGTCCCTTATAAATAACGGAGGTCGTCAACGGTGCGGTCGCCATTATGGCTATTGGAAAATATATAAATAATTGCTACTGATTTACCTCACTAAAATCAGGCCCTATTTTTGAGGTTGGGGCTGCGCCTGCGACGCAGCCGTGGCTAGCGCTTTTGATTAAGAAGTAGCTGCAAGGGTTAGACGTATCGACTAAACCTTTTTAAGAAAAAGCTCCACAGAAATAACAAAACCTCAAAAACAAGGCCTAATATCAAGTTGTGATTTTCCGGCACGTTTGGCACCGTCCTAAACAAATTCTCCAAAATCTATCTTGGAAACTCGCAAATATAATAACAATAAAATTTATTATAAAATAACAAGAAAATACAGTTATATAGAGCTTTAAAAAGGCTTTTTAACCGTATATATAACTCCCAGATCGGGGTTAATTTGGTAAAGATATAAAGGAATAAAGTTAAAAATCTTAATTAGTACCGACTTTCTAACCGGAACGCCCTCATGGCCACGACGTAACACCACAACCCGTACGGCCAAAGAATAGCTGGACGGGCTTCTCCAATACTAAGTTACCCTTAAAAGGTCCATGGCAAACTGTTACGACCGGTAATTATTACGTCGCAACAAAAAGGGCGTTCCGGTTAATCAAGTTCGTGACCTTCTTAGGGCTGCAACAACGCAACCACCGCGTACATCATATTTCCATAGGCCTTCCAAAAGTAACTCAGTATGGGAAAAGCCCGTCCAGCTATTCTTTTGGCCGTACGAGTTGTGGTTATTATGTCGCGACCATAAGGGCATTCCGGTTAATCAAGTCCAGAACTTTTTTAGGGTTACGACGCAATAACCACAATCCGTACGGCCGAAAAAATTGATATACGGACTTTTCCCATGCAGAATATACTTAGGAAGCCCGGTGTATAATAATGCGACCGGTCGTTGTTACGTCGTAACAAAAAGGGCGTTTTGGTTAATCAAGTCCGGAACCTTTTCAGGGCTGCGATAACGTAACCACCGCGTGCATCATTTCGCCATGGGCCTTTTAAGGGTAATTTAGTATGGAAGAAGCCCGTCCAGCTACCTTTTTGGCCGTACGGGTTATGGTTGTTGCGTTGCAGCCATGAGGCCGTTACGGGTCGTCCATTTCCCAGACTTAAACCTAGCCATATTGGCTACAGTTGCCATCCAAAAAAATTAAGAAAGTCCTATATGTAAGTTAGCCTATATTCGACACGGATATAAAGTATCAAACTTATCGGACGTAAATTGGTTGCAATAAAATTTTTTTCTTTTTTAGAAAAATGGTTTTATTCGAATAAATGGAAGGAATTGGGAGGAAATTCGACGATTTTGGGGGCAAGGTGCCAAACGAGACCGCTATTCGCACAGCTAGATCTCAGGCCTCGCTGGCTCGTTACGGGGATTTGGGATTTGATTGGTTAATTTTTAGCGTTGTGGAGTAGTACTTGAGTGACTTCGAAGAAAATAAAGAACGAGCCAGCGAGGCCTGGGCTAGCTGAGGTAACTGTCAGCTAGCAGGGGTGCGCTAGCACCCATACCCGATAAGATTCCCTCTGATCGGAGCATATATGTTCCGTAGCTAGACTACTTTAAAGATCAGCACGCGTTGCTAGAATGCACGCAATTAGCCAATTAATACAACATAACTGATATCCCTTATATTTGACAATTAAAAGTTTCATTTTTTTAATTCGCGTTATTTATTAATTGATCAGCTGTTGCTAAGACGATATAGGCTGTATATCAATAGCAATTATCTATATACTTTATTAGCTATAATGGCGACCGTATCGTCGACGTCCGCAATTATTTATACCGGTCTTAAGGATTGGAACAAATTTAAGAACGAATTTAAAACTAAAGCTAAGAGATAATTTGTAGGATTATATTAATGCTAATTAAAACCTTTTATAGCTTGTTAAACCTATAGCGCCCGATATAACCTTTTATTTAAAAAGACGAGTTCGTTAAACGATATAGGTAGTTAATATATCTTTCGAAAAAAGGGGTATTAATAGGATAACCAGGGAATTAATAATTTTATTCGAGATAAGTATAATTAAGTGGTTGCTACGTTAATAAACAAGCTTGATCAGTTCGTTATCGAAAATATTAATGCAATAGTTAATTATGCAGCTCTTACATCTTATAGACGAAACGTTAGTTTATATATAGCGAAACCGCCGCGAATCGGTAACGGCGCGATATAACACCTAAAATTAGGATATCCAGGGCCCGAGGTGATTGCCTAATTGCAGTTTTATACAAAGAGAATCCGCTTAAAGGGTTTTATAATAGTCGAATGCTAAACATATAACAAGGCGAAAGCCAAAAGGCAAATACGCCGCGAACCGAAGGAAGGAATTTCCCGATTAGGATAGCGAATCGCCATCGACTTTACAGATTTCAAAGAAAACCCTAAAAGATATAAATACGTTATGTTCGTTACCGATAAGTAGTTAGGCTTTATTTAAGATATTTACCTTAAAAATCGAAAGCAAAATATATTAACTATAGCATTCCGATATTTCTTAAAGGTTTTAAAAAACTAGGATAAGGTTTTTTTACAAGTGTTCGAATACGATAACGAAATTTTGAAAAATTATTAACTTCGAAATATGTTCCAGTCGCCTTTTTTTAATATCAGACTTAAGCTTTTAATACCGTATATTTAGGCCCAGAATAAAGGTATAAAGCGTTTAAGGGATATAATTAAGGAAAAATCGATTACGATGCGAAATAACGTTAAGTTACTTTCGTTTTTGATCGTATATATTTTCAAAACGGCAATATATTTATATAACCGTACTTCCAAATACGCACTTTTTTGGCAAAACTTATACGAAGTTTATTACATTTACCTGGCATATAAGGACAGCGTTACAATACTTAATCGGAAGCTTTAGCAGGCTTACCTGCGAATATATGGCTATATGGCTTATGTTATAACAGCTGCCGCCATAAGTAATATTAAAAACCTAAAAAATAACCCTTTGTACGTTACAAAAAAAAGTTACAAAAGTTACTGCGACAGGTAGAATTACTTAATTAGGGCCTAAGTTACTTAAATATATAAATATAAAAAGAAAAGGAAAATTTAAGCAAAATAATTTAGTTACCGGTTAGATAAGAAAGGTAATTCCAAAATAGCATAGGCGTACGAAACGTATAGAATGGGAAAAAATAAACTTGATCGTATAAAATTGATTACTTTTATACGACCGTTATATTCGAACCATTTCCGTCCCCTGGCTTATTATTTCCATTAACGTTTATTTTGATAATTATTACGATTAATACGTTAACGGAAGTAATAAAAGTAACCTTAAGCTTTTGTCGTTTTGTTTAACCTAAAATAACGGTAAAAGACAAAGGTATCTTACGGATTGTAAACGTAAATTTCCCATACGTTCCGCGTCGAAAAGATGGTTATCGGTACGATTATAAAATATAAAAAGCCGCGTTTAACGTAAAACGATTAACTTATTTTGTTAGTACGATCGATAATTTTCCGGTAAGTTACGGAAATTTAGGGAAAATAATTACCCGAAATACGCGTTACTTTAATCGGAAAAGCTTTAATACGAAAATATATCAAATTCCTAAGTTCCAAAACCGGGTATATAAGCGCGATTTACCGTTACTGCCGTAAGGCCATAAAAAGCTAAATATATATCCGTTAAGGAAGTTATTTCGTAAGGCCGAAAAGGCCTACTTATAAAGTTATAAGAAAATGTAATCTTGAAAAGTTGTTAATTAGTTTTTTGCTAAAGGAAAGCAGGTTTTAAAATATATGTAAATATATATTTATAAGTTCGATAAATATAGCTGGTTGTAAAAATATAAGGTACGTTTCGTCGTACGGGGCGATTAATAACTGAAAAACGTTTATGGCAATATATACGTATCTATTTTAGTTAAAAGGTTATTTAAAATCCTAATTATTATCGCGGCTAAATTCGACCTAAAGCTTAAATAATATAACGCGGTAAACGTTTTCGTAAACGTTAGCTTACCTTATAAAATATATATAAAAATATCTTTAAAATATCCGTATCGTAACAAAATTTTTCTAATTAAGAAGGTATTATTTAAATTAAAGGAATTACTTTTGTTTTAATAGAAAAAATTTACTAAAACGTTTAAAAATTTAAAATTTAACCCCGTTTTTTATAAACTTTATTATTTTATTCCTTAAAAAGTATTTATCTTTTTTTTATAAACGATATCGTTACGGCGTATTATAAAAAAAATTAATACCTCGTCGATTAGGTAATTAAATAAATAAAAAAAGGATATATTTTTACAAAAGGCGAAAACTTATAATAGTTTTTAACGATCGAAATAATTAAAAATAAAGTTAAAAAAAATTAATTTTCTTAATTTAACTTTATAAATAAATTAATTAACTTAATTCCAAAAAAAAGTTTAAATAATTTTTTAAATACGTTAATAATAAACGTCGAATTATTACCGAATCTTAATCTGGCTTATTTAAAGTTTGTTAATAAATATTAAAAAAAAATTAGTTTTATTTTATATATAATAGTTAATACGTAACCCGATTTAACTTAAATCCTAACGACGTATATTATAAAGCTGCCGATCGGGTTATATTATATTTAATCGGAACCAAAATATTAGCGCTATAGTTTAGGAATAAAGATTCGTTAAATATATAAAGTAATGTTTTTTTTACGGATAATACGATCGATCGAAAAAGTTTTTAAGCTTATATTATAAAACTATTCGGAAAAATAATAAAATAACAAACGAATAAGTAAAATATAATAATTATTTTTATAACAAAAGCGAAATTATTATATTTTACGTAAGTTATAAAAAAAACCTTATTTAATTTTCGATTAATTAAAAAATTAAAATTTATCTTAAATATTAGACCGTTAAATATATTATACGATAATCGATAAACTATTTAACTTATTAACGCCGACGTCGCTTTATTATAAACGAAACTGCGGTATATAAATATATATAATTACTGGTTACGAAAAGCCGCAAAAAGGAATATAATTAAAGTAAATTATACGCTTATAAGCGATATATTAGCTGACGAATTAACAAAAGCCTTATTACGAAAACCGTTTAAGCATTTTAAAAAGCAGCTAAGATTAATAGATATTACGGAAGCTTTTAACCGGCAAAGGAATAACCTGCAAGTAATTTCAAAAAAGGAATTGGCTAATTAGGAAGATTCGATCGCCGGAGGAAAGGTAAAATGGAACGCTACGGCTCTAGGAAATGATGAAGTGTGACGGTCAACGCCGTGACTGCGTCGAAGCGTTAAGGGGGTATGTCAGCTAGCAGGGGTGCGCTAGCACCCATACCTAATAAGATTCCCTCTAATCGGAGCATATATGTTCCGTGGCTAGACTACTTCAAAGATCAGCACGCGTTGCTAAAATGCACGCAACTAGCCAATTAATACAACATAACTGATGTCCCCTATATCTAACAGTAACTACTGATGTACAGCCTATATCGTCTCAGCAACAGCTGATCAATTGACAAGAAAGCAAATTAAGCAAATAAAACTCTTAATTGTCAGATACAGGGAACATCAGTTATGTTGTATTGGATGATCTAACTGCATGTGCTCTAAATCGCGCACTGCTGTTTTATAGAGTTCTAGCCGCGGAACATATAAGTTCCGATCAAAGGGAACTTTTCTGTATATGGAGTGCTAGCGCACCCCCCTGCTAGCTGACATTACGTGACCTAAAACCTTACGTCGGAGGCAATCCGCATAACTTCCGACCTTTTTGCCAATAAGCCAAGCTTGTTTGGTTATAACACTTTATAACGTGCCACACCAACGAGCTGCACACTTTTTGCTATTTCCTAGCAACGCACCCAAAAAACTCAACCACAACACCTCAAATCAACTCAAATCAATCGAATGCTTCTTTGCTAACTGTGTCTATAGCTTCTCGACGAGTGCACGCATTATATCAAAGCTTGTTGTGGACGCCGTATTGCCATTTCTTCCTGCCAACCTGTATGCGACCGACTAGCTTTCCACGCCTTCAAGCTAATATTACCCCCATTTCGTACAAGTGGAAGCCAACCGACAGGAAACCTATTATCCATCGAATACTGAATCTAAATATGCAAGCCTTTTTATCCGTATGCGATACGTTGGCGGTATATACGTCTGGGAACGTGTTGGAGGGCGCATTTAAAAGCGCGTCGCGGGACGGATTGCGGGACGGATTGCGGGGCGTATTAGGGTGTTGTAGGGCGTGTCGTAGAGCGCGTTGTAGGACGTGTCGGTGTTAATATTACAACAACTCGATATTACCTAATTGAATGATTAAAACAAACGTTTCTTGGAAAAAGGAATACTTGCTTTATAGGATGAATAAGTTTTTTTATCTAGCAGAAAGGTCGTGGCAAAGAATTGCAGCTAACAGCTGCTGAAGGTAATCGGTTATATAGGGGTTAGGAGGAAGATATGGCAATACGGCGTCCATAACAAGCTTTGATATAATGCGTGCACTCGTCGAGAAGCTATAGACATAGTTAGCAAAGAAGCATTCGATTGATTTGAGTTGATTTGAGTTGATTTGAGGTGTTGTAGTTGCGTTATTTGGGTGCGTTGTTAGGAAATGGCAAAAAGTGTGCAGCTCGTTGGTGTGTGCAGCTCGTTGGTGTGCGCAGCTCGTTGGTGTGTGCAGCTCGTTGGTGTGGCACGTTAAACGGTTTCAAAAAAGAAATTAATTATCTAAGAGGACATAATCGCCGGAGGAAAGATAAAATAAAAAGCTGTAGCTTTAAAAAGGTAAAAGGTGTAAAACTTAACGCCGTAAATGCTTTAAGGCGTTAAAGGGATATGTCAGTTAGCAGGAGGTGCGCTAGCACCCTATATACGGAAAAGCTCCCTCTGATCGGAACATATAGGTTCCGCGGCTAGATTCCATAAAACAGCAATGTGCGTTCTAGAGCACCTGCAACTAGTCATCCAATACAACACAACTGATGTCCCCTGTATCGGACAGTGATTGATGGCTTCAAAAATGAGTGGCGCATTAGGGGGGTGAAGCGTGAAGGGCGTTCCCGACTTTACACGAGTCGCGGTCGCTGGGGATTGCCAGGCCGTCGATGTTCGTTCTCGTTCTTCGTCTCCGCATCTCAGACAACGCAGCGGAGCAGACGGGGGCAAGGCGACACGACAGAGCAAAAAATACAGACCGGCTATTCTGCACTCAGAAGTGCCTCTTGCGGCTAGCGTATGTTGTGACTTGGACGAGCACTGCTGGTGCATCAGCGTCTGTGGTCCTTCAACCCGATCTTCTTCAAGCTGGTCATCCGTCGTTTTAATTCTGCCCTCTCTTCCACCAACCCCTACACCATCGTCCCTCAGTCTCCGTAAGTGTGGTTGTCTATCGCTGCAGTACACGCAATGAAAGGGCAGGCTAATTCATCCAAATGGCTGCAGGTATTAGAGACCGCTGGAGCACGCACCACCAGACGCTCAGGACGAACCAAATTGTAATAGATCTAACATCCTGAGAGTATGGCCAATATCTGAAGGCGGGGTATAGATCGCCCTAGACTCTCCATGTGGGCGGATTTATCCTACTCTGAAGAACTTGTACTTCCACTGTGGTTTCAATGGCCTTGAATCTTTGACGAATCCTAGACCAACTCGACGGGAGATTCCATCTCGCGTAATGAGACCTAAGAACACCGTATATTTGTCCGGCGGTTTAGTGATAGTGTTGCCAGCAACAACAAGAACAAACTCATCGACCTCCTCCATTTCACCGTCAAACATAAACTCCCCACGATGAGTGGATATTTCCAATTTTCCAACACGGAGTTTTTCTCGGGTTGAGAGGCTAACCTCTCGAGCAGGGAGATATGCGCCGAAGAACCCTAGTTCACCGTCTATTAGACTCTCCGGTGCCTCGAGCAAAGACTGGCGAAGCAGCTCATCAGCGTTTATACCGAGTTCACTTAGGTAAGCTCTGGTGACGGAAAGGTCGGCTGATGCGTCCCCCGAAACACAATTCTGTGCTTCGTTCGCGGCTTTCCAAGCATCGTGTGACCAGCACCTGCGGTTAAAGCCTCCATAATACCAACAGGTAATAGCCACATATATAGGGACCTTTTTGATGAGGGCCTGGGAAATGTTCCTGGACAGCCAGCGACTGTCAGCGAAGACGAATTCGACTGCGCCAATCCAAGAAGCCCTGGCGATTTATACAAGTTAGTACATGGTGGATAATGTGAAATAAGGGTTCTTACCATGACCACGTCGAGTAATGTTCAGACGGCCCTTTCGACTCCGTAATTTGGGACCGTCTTTTTTGGGAGCCGTCTGAGGGAAACCAGAGAATAGCCAAAAAGAGCAGATGGATAGGGATGCCTTGTGTTGGCTTAATCGACAACTCAGAAGATCCTCCATATCTGTTGAAACGGTTGAAGATGCCTTCGAAGGCGTTGAATACATCCTCTGGGAATGACAGATTCTTCCTGCTGTAGTCTTGCACCGCACCTTGGTAGGCCTGAATATCCAGCCCACTAGATAGCTCTCCCATGTGTCGGTATGGTGTCGGGTCAGGGTCTTTCCGAAGGTTTCTATTCCACCATGGTGGTCCAGTTCTGACTTGGAGCTCGGAATATTCACCCTTCACGTGTGCCAAGACATAGCTCTCTCTCCATTGTATTTCACTACAGTTGAAGAAAACCTCTTCGTCCGTGAAGTAAAGGCAGCGTTGGGAAAGACATTGTTCTTGGTATGTCCAACCTCGTGTACCCCAAGCTGCCTTTCGCACTTGTTCCGACAGAGACGGCGGGCAGATTGCCAGATTGTATGTTGTTCCGGATGAAATGTCAACAACTTTTGTCGGTTCGATAGGAACCCCCCTACGAGGACTGATCCCTTTAAGCCCTGCGTTCGCATCGCTGCCTGCAGCAGCAATAATGGTAACCACTGCATTTTCGTAGACGTCGTCCATCCTCCCGATCAACCGTGATTTTTCTCTTTGATCATCTTGAACTATGCATAGGTTATCAACCCAGAGGTATCTCATCCCAATCTTTCGCGTGAACACCATAGCGTCCAAAACGGTGCGAGGGATTCTTTCACTAGTAATCGAGGCTAATTGCGCTGGAGACAGGCCCTTGGGATCACTGAGACGTTTGACATTTTTCATGGTACTGTGGAAAGGCGTAACTCCACCCCAAACATATGACAAGGCCACATAGTCGCACCATTCGAGTTTCTGTACTAGACACTGGTCTATCACGTCGATGAGACGGAAGCCGTCCTCATGCTGGAACAGGTTGAGGCTCTTCCGACTCCGAACCGTTTTGGAATGTGTATGGTTTTGACAATCTTCGAGCCAGTGCTTCACCAACGGAACATTGATTTGGTCTCCGACGCCACGGCGTAAGAGTAAGCGCTCCTCATTTACTCTTGAGGACATTGACTCCTCAGGTACGGATTCAATTTCAGCGATTATAAAACGATTCTTCACTCGCTCGATTTCTCTGACTGTGGCCCTATTTTGCTGAAAGCTCGGTGGCTTTTGGTCCACTGCCAGCTGAAGGCGTGGCTGGGGGTGTTTTACTCGACCGTACATTTTAACGGACAAAGGGCTTCGACTTTGGATAAAGAGCTTGAGCGGAGTAGTAGCTGTTGAGCCCCAAGCGAGGCAGATAGCCTTGGAAATAAAGTGACAGAACGGGCACTCTGGGTCGGTGTAGTCTGAGAGATGGCCCATGGCTTTCTCTTTTGTTTCTGCGCGAAGCATTGTCCCCAGATCAAGGTTGCAGCAGAGACTACAGAGCTGATCTGTCCGAGCCGAGCTGCGGTGTGTCAAAGGGCCCGTGATGTCTTCGTCTTGCTCAGGCATACTTCGAGATCCTGACATAGTTGGTCCTTTATCGACTCGAATGTTGAGGACAATCGGCGAGCAGATGCTTGTTTACCTTAAATAACTTCCAGGGACATTGAGATAACTAAAAGATGCGGAAAATCTACAGCAGAAGTGCCTTATACTGTTGAGAACCCAGCAAAGGCTTTTATATTCAGACTCGAAGAGGTAATAGGAAATGCTCTTGCTGTCCAGGGCTTCACGGAGGGAAGGGGTTTGGATTGGTAGCAACCTCGCTGTTGAACTGAACGACCCAGCTGGGATAAGGTCGACAATCCCCTTTCTGGCCGCTTAATCGGGATCAATTGGGAGATGGACAAATAGCGAATACATGGCTAAGGGTGAAGCACTGAGAGAAGCGTGTAATTATGGATGCAGATAGTTATGACATGAAAGGCATCATAGTAAGGTCGTTTCCGCAATAGTCACACGTGCGGAACGCGTCAAGGTGGCTGCAGGGATTGGCTGGAATTCGCGTATTTGCCGCGGGACCAATCAATAGCAGCCACGTAAAGAGGTCCCCGAAGAAGAAAAGCACATACAGCATGTGGGATGTATTGTTCGGCGATACACTACTCCGTGGTTAAATGGTGTGAGGACGTGAATGTGATTGCTGTATTAATCGCTGGCGGAATAAGGCTCAGACCTTGACGACGTGACTTAATATGCTCTGGTCAGGACCGAACCTCCTGGTTATGATTAATACCGTGGTCCTTTAAGTGCCAGGATTAAATTTTGGACGATTCGGAAACTATCCTGAAAATTTTAGTAGCTTAAAGGTTTATAATGCCTTAGTTATGCAGAACTCTTAACCCGGCTAAAGTCGCAATCTGTTTCTTGCACCTTATTAAATCTAAAATGGAGTAGCCTGAAATAGATGGATGGAACCAACGAAATCTCCACATGGACGGCCAAGGGCGGACGTCCATGGAAGATTGAAGGTACATCATTCTGCTAAGTAAAAATATGTCCCCGTCCTTCCTGGTTCGTGCCCTGGCCCGGCCCCAACCCACCGCCACCAAAAAAAAAAAAAAAAAAAAAAGAATATATAGCCGGTTCGAATACCTTAAGCCAAGATTAAGATATATACGCTTATTATTCCCTATAAGTCTAAATAGTACCAGCTTGTAATACAATTTGGTTACCCAGATTTACATCTGCTATTACCAAACGTAACTATTACTTCATTGCTCAAATTCCCACGATACCATTGCCAACATACACCGTACGACTTAGGTTTAATGGTTGGTTAAGCCCATAGCCGTCACACTATCCGTATATGGGGTGCTAGCGCACCTCCTGCTAGCTGACTGATACAGCAGTACATTTGGAAAACGAGCCAGGGGTGCCTGAGCTAGCCAAGGTAAGGATTTTTACCGCCTTTTAAATTTCGTATCTACCTTTAACTTTTTAACTTACTCAAGCGGTTAAATCGAAATTTTCAAGGTTAGGGAAAGTATTTTTTTGTTTTTTAATAGCGGCAGCAACTTATCCGTATTGGGGTTAATATATTTTACAGGAAGCCCGCCTTGGAGCTAACGTGGAATTCGAAAGTATCATACTCTCTGGGGTTCCCCTTCTTAAGGAGCAACGCTTTAGGGCGCCCTAACGAAGTCTTATTGGGGTTGTTAACGGAAAAAGAACCACAGCTTCAGACGCAATGCAGGAGAGATAAATAGGCTAAGGTAGTTAAGGTATGATGGCTAAGAATCTCTGTAGAAGGCGGCAGTAGATTACAGAGTTACTGCGGGAACGATGGCGAGGTTCCGAATACGTCAAAGGCGACGTATATAATGTATATATGAATATATCAGAGCACAGATAACAAGAAGTACCTACCGGGCTCAATACTATGAGACCCTAACATCACGTACTGAAGCATATATGACTGAAGAAGAAGATATTATCAGGTTGACCTTTGAAGAGATCCTGTCTAGAATGAGAGGGTAGTGAAGCCTCCTTAAATACACATAAAACAGCTACAACTGAATGAAAGCGATACCGGAAACTCGAACGGCGCATTCCACTAGTAGCGTAGCTAACTAAGCCACGGCGTAGCTAACAGACCTTGACCTCAGTAGGGTCTGACAGATACATGAACTCATATTTTCACCAGTAACAAAAAGAAAAAAAAATACCTAGGTACATTATGGGCTGAGGTGGGCGTATCCCCTCTTTCCTAGACTCTCTCCGTGAGACGCTTGTGAACAGACTGCCAAATAAAGTACATTTAGGCATCCGACCTCTCATCCAGCTCTAGCGGCAAAGGTTGTGAAGCATCCTCCGAGGACTGAGCCATGAGACTGCAGAACTGGTCCATGAGATACTCAGCATTATTCGGATGCATTTTGTGACTGGAAACGGCGAACTGGACCCAGAGTTTGTCGCTTGCGGGATACGTGACAACATGGAAGCCGGAGGGAATGCCGAGGTCTAGAGTCTCCCATTTCGATGTAGCGGCGTCATCAACCCAACCACCGAGCTCGATGTTGCTGTCTTGGTGGGTGAGGACACTGCCGAAGTCCGTGTCGGGAGACCATGGCGTAGCCTTTGTTAGGATGCTCTTGAAATCTATACTGGAATAAGGCATGCTACGGGTATGTTGGCTCTGGGTGTGGTTTAATAGGTCGAGGATAGTCCACCCTTCCTGCATGGATACGCGGAAGGGAGATATCGTTATGCAAGGGCCGGAGATACAGTCGACATCGGCCAGGGGCGCGTCCCGTCCATTGATAGTATGGCCAAACACAACGTCCTTCCTCTTTGCAGCTCTGGCCAGCACAATGGACCAAGCTGCTTTAACCAAGGACGCCATAGTAATCCCGCCTGGAGATGTAGGCAGTGGAATCTTCCTGAAGGGTTTCACCACGAACTCTGCATGTGTATCATTCTGAGGCGTAAGCCCGAGCATCTCGATATTCGTCATCTGTGATCCACCTAGATATTCCCTCCAGAATTTGTGCACCTCGCTGGAGTTCTGGTTTAACCGATAGCGCAAGAAGTGCGCGAAAGAGGGGGCATCGGATTGCAGATGATTTCCGTTGTATGCCGAGGTGAGGTCATTTGAGATTATGGGGAATGAGCCTCCATCGTACTGCGCATGGGTCATACGGATCACGAACATGTGATCCGAGTTTGATCGCGAAATCAGCACCGGTTGGAAATGGAGCGAGCCGAACGGTACTGGTGAAGAAGCATCTTGCGAGCACAGCTTCTCCGAGAATTCCCATACGTCCTCGTTACATTGAACCAGCTTCATGTAAAATGCTGGGTCGCGCAATACGACTTGAAGAATTTCACCGCGATAAGGGACGAAGACAGTGCGGAGGATGGCGTGCTTTCGAATAAGCGCATCACAAGCTGCTTCTAGGCGAAGCTGGTCGACTTCCGTACCCATGTGAAGGCGACTGTAGGTAACATTCTTCCCCCTGAGCAACGAAGTCTGGAGCTCGGTAGCAGGGAGAATGTCTTCGACATCGTGGGCCTTGTACGAGTGCACATCGGCCGCAAGGTACTTGTCGAAAAAAGCGTGGATGTTACTGATGCCCAGCAATAGCCCTGGGCGATATTCCCCTGCCAGAGCGGTAGATTCTAACGCGGCCATAACGCGGGCTTGCTCAGAAAGGATAGGATATTGGAAGATCTGTGCTACAGGCAAGTGTAGTCCTTGACGGCGGGCCACACCTGAAAGTCGAATGGCGGCGATGGAGTCTCCTAGGTTCAAGAAATTGTCGTCTACGCCGACATCATCTTCGGGGATTTTGAATGTCTGAGCCCAGAGAGACAACAGAGTCTTTTCTTGCTGTGTTTTCGGTCGCCGTTTCGCGGCCTGGCTACCAGAGAAAGCTTGAATATCATCTTGCGACAGCTTGGCCGCCTCTTCCCTTAAAAGTCGTCGGTTGGCCTTGCCGCTGGTACTGCGAGGAACTTCGGGCAACGGGATGAACACAGATGGAACCATATAACGGGGGACAGCACTGCTGATCTTGTGAGTTGCGGCACCAGCTTGAGCCAAGAATTCTCCATTTGGGGCGTGGAACAGCTTGTCAGTAGCACCGCCAACCGCGACGAATGCGATCAATATAGGAGAACTGCCATTAGGCTTCACCACTTCAGCAACCACATCGCTGACATTTGGAAATGCATTGCGCACGTGGTGTTCCACCTCGCCCAATTCAATACGCTGTCCTCGCAGTTTCACTTGGTTGTCGGCGCGTCTCAAGTAGCGAATGGTGCCGTCAGTGTTATACTGGACAATATCCCCGCTGAAATAAACCCTTGACTCTGGATGGCCTTTTCTAAACGGACGAAGCCAAGCAGGGTTCCTCAAGTATGCGGCGGCTGTTTTTTCTGTATCACCGAGGTAGCCGCGCGTAACAACAGCCCCTTCGATCACTAGCTCACCAGGAGCACCGATGGGTGCGAGACGAGAACGATCAGAAGGCATGGTGACCCATCCGACACCTCCAGTAACATGACCGATAGTGCCTTGCTTCCAGCCGCTGTGGGAAAGTAAACCAACTGCGCAAACGGTTGCCTCTGCAGGACCGTACCCGTTTACTAAGTTAACTTTGGCGGCCCACGTAGTGACATTCTCCTGGGTGACTGCCTCACCCCCAAGCATAATAGTACGGACGCTTGGGAGATTGTCTGGTTCCAAGAGTGCTACGTACGAAGGTGTGAAGAGAGCCCAATTCACGTCATGCTTCTTGATGAAGGGGGCCACGTCGTTCATACGGTCGGCTTCACTCGGTATACAAATACAACCACCGTTCACCAGAACGCCAAAAATCTCATAAATGCTTCCGTCGAAGGCGTAGGATGAAAAATGAAGGCCACGAGTATTCTGGTCAAAATGAGATACAGGTGAGAATCCGCGAATGCTGGAGGTAAGGTTGCCATGTTCCATTAGAATTCCTTTGGGTTGTCCAGTACTGCCTGATGTGAAAATGACGAAAGCGACGTCGCGGGGGCTGACTGGGGCCGCGGACAGCGCTTCGGCTCTGGGTTTTTGGCCTTCAATAGGCACCGTCACGAGCGTAGTGCCCTCAAGTGCCATAGACTCGCGGTAGGATGGGGAGATTAGAGTAAACTTCGCCCCTGTGCGGTTTACGATATCTTGAATTCTCCCCTTGGGGTGTCCTGGATCAATATTGACACAGGCAGCTCCGATGCGGTGAACAGCTGTCATAGCAACGACAACCCACTTGGACCGGTCAAACAGTAATGGAACTAGCGACTTTGGTTGTACGCCGAGGGACTGCAACTGCTGGGCTAAAATAGCGGAGGCAGAATCTAAACCTCGGAAGGTCATCTCTCCGTCCCATGCGGAGATTGCGGGAGCATCTGGGCGCTGATCGGCGTGACGCAGAACTAATTCATGGAGACATGAATCGTCGGACGGCGGAACCGTCGAATTCCACGCTGCGAGCTGTTGTCTATCTTCGGGAGTTAAAAGATCGAGGTGACGCAATTGAATAGATTTCGACTCGGGCTTGCTCTGTGACAGCTCGATCTGTCGCAGGATGTGTTCAAACTGTCGAATCATTCTAGTTGCCTCTAGTGGTTCGACAATGTTCTTGTCATAATTGACAGACACAATAATATCGCTATCACCTGTTGAAGGAAGATGACATACAAGCACGAAAGCGTAGTTGGCAAAAGCCCCGTAATCTTCGTGTTTGGTTCGCGCATCCCTAAGGAGGTGATTGTCAGCGATGCTTGTCGGGGCCTGAATGGCCATATGGCACTGGAAATTGCAGGCTGTTTCTGCGTCTAGACTCAATTGGCGTATATTCTGCATGCCGAAATGCTGGAATGGCATCCTAGCGACTGTTTTCTCTTGGACGGATGCTAGAGCCTCCTGAACTGTATGGCCCTGACGGACCTGGGCACGCATGGGGAAAGTTGCGAAGGTCGGCCCAGTGATATCTTCTATACCATCCACTGGGGCACTGCGCCCGTTCACCGTCAATCCGTAGAGAATATCTTCGGAGTCCGTGTAGCAGGACATCACGATAGCCCAGGCAAGTTGGATTGCGGTTGATACCGTATAATCGGCGGACAGGTGCTCAATCGCGGATATGGTGTGTGTAAGAGACGAGCTTGGATCTGGGATATATCGGGCCGACGGCAGAGCTGGGAAAATAGCGGCGTTGAGTCCCTCAAACTCGGATTTCCAGAAGGCATCAGCTCCTTCAGCAGTAAGTACGTATTCGATAAAACGGTTGAATGGTTGCGGGGACAGAGATTGTCCATTGTAAACAGACTGAACTTGGCTCCATAGCCGTGGTAATGAACCTCCATCGTATAGTGCGTGGTGGAGAGTAAGGAAGAACTTCAAACCCTTTTGAGTCCCCTCCCTGTGCTGGGTCAATCCAAAATGTACCAGATGATCTCCCAAACCCATTCTTAGCGCCTCGATGTGTGCTTCGTATGCTTGTTCATCATCAAAGGTTCGCCAAGAAACTGGGTCGCGCACCACGACCTGGAGAAAACCGAACAAGTCTGATTGGATGATACGGGTTCGCAGAATGGCATTAGCAGCTGCTGTCATATTCCACGCGGCGACAAACCTGTCCATGTCAAGCTCTTCAGCTAGTTCGTACTCGAATGTGGCGATGTAGTGACCTGGCCGCTTGGCAGCCAAGGCAATGAGGCCTCCCTGCAAAGGTGTCGTAGGGTATACATCTTCAATGGAGCTGGTGGGTATACCACATTGCGCTGCTGCAAGTTTGACGAGATCTTCTTTGCCGGCTTGATCGCTCATAAGAGCAAATGGAGGTATCGTGGACTGGGTAAAGTGGGTTGTTCGAACAGACGCGGCGGCTAGGCTAGCGAGTTTCGGGTGATTGAAAACATCAGCCATCTTGATACTGTAACCTGCCTCACGAGCCCTAGGAATCAGGGTCATCGCTAAGATGCTGTCGCCTCCTAAGCGGAACCAGTTGTCCTCCCTGCCGATTTTGTCAACATGTAGGCCGAATATCTCAGCGAATAGGCGCTGGAAGTGTCGTTCGGCTTCGTCAACGGGTGGGCTCTTTAATTCACTCATAGACACGAAAATGCCAATTTGCTCGCGTGTCAGGCTGGCTGCTGCCAGTCTTACTGCTCGCCTATCGGTTTTACCAGTCTTTGTAAGCGGAAGGCGAGCGAGAGGGCAAAATATGGTCGGGACCATGAAGACAGGGAGCAAGCCATCTAACTGCGACTTTGTCGCCATTACAGCATCCATAAAAGCGTCGTCGGGGATTGCAAAGATGTTAGAGTCGTCTTGGTGTGATTTAGTTTTGGTTTTGAGATCGATGAAAGCCATGAGCGCGGACTGCCTGTCATCCTCGGGGAATCTGATTACCTCTGCAACAACATTTTTCGCGTTGGGGAATCTCTGTTGCAAGTGGTATTCCACCTCCCCAAGCTCAACTCGTTGCCCACGGAGTTTCACCTGATCGTCTCGACGGCCTATATATCGCATGGACCCATCATCCAGGTATTGAACGAGATCGCCTGTTCGGTAAAGCCTACCCGTAGCACCTGGCCGGAGGTTTTTTAACCACGCTGGGTAGCCCAGGAACGAGGCAGCAGTCTTAGCTGGCTCGCCGACATATTCGCGACCGACAATAGGGCTTTCAACAAGCAATTCACCCACTGTCCCCACAGGAACCAGCTTCTCATAGTCGTCAGGGTCGGCAATCCAACACACAGCGCTAGTTGGGAGCCCAACATTGTTGGGGTCCTTCTCATTCTCCACATGGCGGTTAAGAGTAGTTAGGATGGCACATTCAGCTGGGCCGTAGAGGTTCAGCAAGTGAACAGCAGGCTTCCACTTTGTGATCTCGCCTGGAGCGATGGCTTCTCCGCAAAGAACAAGCGTCTTGATGCAGGACACAGTCTCGGGGTCGATTATTCGGGTAACAGATGGCGTCAAGCAAGCCCAGTTAGCTTGTAAGTCGTTGACAGCAGCGATCAAATCGGACTGCCGCTGTTCGTCAGAGGGGACACCTGCGTTACATCAAGTCAGTAATAAATTCTAAAACGGTGATTTGAATACCACGCATAACCATATGGGACCGGAAATAACACGATAGTTATTTCGACCCCTGAACCACACTGTAAATTGTAAAAGAAATAGGGGGGTTGACATACAAACGCAACCTCCAGCCAGGAGAGTCAGAAGCATATCAGCGATGCTGATGTCGAACGCGTATGAAGCGAATTGTAGAACCCTCGAGTTGCTATCTAGGAATAGACCGATACGATTTGCTTCCGCGCTGGTACACCATGAAGCATGGGTGTGAACACAACCTTTGGGTCGCCCGGTTGACCCAGACGTAAACACGCAATATATCGGGCTGCTTGGTGTTGTTGCGGGTGAGACGAACGGCAACTCTGGGTCGGTTTCCCAACCATACCGGTTGTCGCCAATTATAACGACACGAATGCCGAACTGAGTAGCAATAGACGCGTTAGTTTCCGAGGTTATGACAACTGAAGCCTTGACATCCTGGCAAATACCCCTTAGGCGCTGAACAGGATGAGAAGGATCCATCAAGACAAAGGCGCCGCCTGCTTTCAGAACGGCAAGAATGGCAACAGTCGTCCATTTTGATTTTTCGAAATAGACCGGAACAAAGACTCCAGGGCCAACGCTACAGTTTTGGGCCAGGTGTGTTGCCAGGTCGTCCGCCTTGGAATCAAGTTCGCCATACGTGAGCTGGCCGTCCCAAGCATGTATAGCAGGCGCGTTTGGCCTCTTCGAATTGCGCTCCTTGATGAGTTCGTGGGCGCAGCAGTCGATGCCGGGAGGAACATGTTCGTTCCATTCGAAGACTCGGTCTCTGCTTCTAGAGCCAAACAAATCAAGGTCGCCCACAGGTTGGGAAATTTTGGACGTAATTTCAGAGACAGCCTGTGTCAAGGTATCCAAAGCAATAGTGGCCTGGGACTCGGTGATGGAAGTTGTCCAATAGTGTAGGGCTATTTCGATAGTGTCGTCTACGATCCACACGTTAAGCGTGATGTCGTACTGGTTATTTGTTAGTATGCATAGAAGGCAAATAGTAATGGTTTGATTCATACCTCGGTTGGATCTTCTCCCTTTATGGGCTCGATCTGGATGGATGCAGCCTCCGTCGTACCTACGGTC
This sequence comes from Monosporascus sp. mg162, assembly GCA_004155945.1. Classification (NCBI taxonomy): domain Eukaryota; kingdom Fungi; phylum Ascomycota; class Sordariomycetes; order Xylariales; genus Monosporascus; species Monosporascus sp. mg162. The sequence goes on from QJNY01000132.1 coordinate 126,455, forward strand.
ATTCCACTTCTCTGAAAAGAAACGATCGTATTGAAAAGTGGGAGGTCCGGAAGGTTCAGCGAGCGCTTGGTCTCTGCCAGGGAGAGGTGTTGGTGTTTAGTACTCTGCAAGTAGTCGTGTTGTGTGCGTTGAAGCAATTGCGCCAATGGGATATCGTCAGGGAACTGGGTTCTGCAAACCAGCATGTTGATAAACGGACCGAGAGCGTCCTCGATTCCAGCAAGTGGGATTTCACGACCCGTGGTAAGGTACCCAAAGCAGACATCATCCGATCCGGTGTAGGCCCGAAGAACCAGGGCCCAAGCTAGTTGGAAGATATTGGAGATCGTCAACTCGTGTGTTTCACACAGCTTACGTAGCTTGGCGCCACTGTGTAGTTGCGCATAAGCTGCCTGAAACTGTCGAGGTGTATTTTCAACATGCGAGGTTGGGAACAGACAGGCGTCGCTCCCAGCTAGATACTGTTGCCAGTAGTCCTTGGATACTTCCACTGGGAGGGACTGGACGTACTTGATGTAATTGCTGTACAATAGCCCAGGGCTGGTCGGAAGAGAATTGTCATAGGCCCGATGCATGTCTCGGACCAGAATTTGCAGCGAGGTGCCATCGAGTAAAGCATGGTTTATTTCGAGAAGACAAAACAGTTCTCCAGCAGCGGATCCGCATAGTGTAAGATGATAGGGTGGCGAACCCTTCGCCGGCATGCTCGAGACTTCGCTCTCAAGCGTTTGTACAGGGTTTGTAACCGGGGGCAGGACTGTAATTAGATTGTCTGGGACATCACGTAAAACGACTTGATCCATATAGCTACCCTGGGATTGACTTGCCACGAAGCACGTTCGTAGCATAGGATGCCTTTGGGCCACCAGTCGCCAAGCCTGGGCAAACCTTGCCGCAGTTATGTCACATCGACCCGAAGTGACCTTCCATATAAACCGATTCTCATAAAGAAATGCCGCCTTCGACTGACTGAGAAGCATGCCATTCTGGATTGCCGAGCAGGGGTACCCGTCCTCTATGTCGGAAACAGACAGTCCACTCTCGGGGAGAGTCTCGCTGACGAACCGGTCCAGCATTGGGTAAGTGAAGGGTATGAGCGGAAAGTCAACAAGACTGTAGGATCGCGCAAGCGATGGTAGGGTTCTGGCAAGGCCACAGAGCGATTGCTCATAGTTGGAAATCCACTGGTCCACGGGGCGAGTCTCGGCGGCGTGTCTATTGTAGAAAAAGCTCAAGCGTAGCTGATTGCAAATGGGTGTTGCAATGACATCGAATATGGCGAAGCGTGGGGATCCGTCTGCGACATCTAAAACGCCATGTTCGAAGTCGCTGACTGTTGAGAATAGGGCATCGGATCGCTCAAGCTGCTGGTACAGGCCCGTGAAGTTAAAGATGACCTCGAGCGGCCCGTCGCACTGAAAAACCGTACGGCCCTTAGGGTTCAAGTAGCGGGAAGAGAAGTACGCGAATCCATTGTCGCGCAGGCTGCGGCGACGATCCTTAGTTTGACGTAAGATATCCAACACATTATGCGAGTCAATATATGTGCCAGAAATTGTAGTGAACCAGCCTACTGTATTAACAATATTGATGCTCGGGTCCCATACTTCTCGGCCATGACTCTCCGAGAAAATAGCTGGTGGCTGCGGGCGATCTTTGAAGGTGAGCATAAATGAATGGAGTAGGGCAGCCTGGAATAGTTCAACTGGCTGAGTCTCGTACGCGGAGTTAGCGAGCCCAAGCAGTGATCGCGTTGTCTCTTCACTGAGGATGAACTCTTTCTCAACTGCACCTTGAACGAGGTTGCTTCGGCCGGCGAGACCCCAGTACTCCAGGTTAGGTGGAGGGATACTACCAGTGAATGAGCTCTCAGGATCAAGGTGCTTAGCAGCGTGCTCCGCCTGCAGTCGGCACCATGCTTGGAAGGGTAGCGAAGGTCGAGAGGTGATAGACCCTACGGTTAAAAGCTCTTCCATATCTTTGATAATGATTCGCCATGATACAAGATCCACTACCAAGTGATGAGCAACCATGAATAGGAATTGGCCACCAGAAATGGTACTCAGCATCTCAACAGCAAACACAGGGCCATTCTCCGGGCTCATCGATTTCTGGCTGGCCTTGATAATATTCTTCGATTCAGTCAAAGACGATATTTGATGCTCCTCGTATCTGAAACTCTTGTCAACGGCACTTGAGATAAATTGGTGCCATGAATCGGCCGCTGAGTCGCCGTTCTTTGACTTCTTGAATCGTGCTCTGAGCATATGGTGACGAGATACGAGCTCTCGAACGGCTGTACACAAGGTCGCTGAATCTATCGGCCTATTCACTCGGAAGAAGAAGCTCTGATTGAAGTGACTAACACCATCTGGAGCTGAATCGAAGAACATTTGTTGTATTGGCGACAGTGTGAATGGGGTTTCAGTCTCGACCTCAGTAACGGGAATGAGTGCTTGCGCTGTAGCCACGTGCTCACTGATCAGGGCAATTGTCTTGTACCGGAAAATATCAGATATTTTCACATGTAGCTCCTGGCTAGCACAGTGTGCCACTACTTGAATTGCCGATATCGAGTCGCCACCAAGCCGCATAAAGCTGTCGTCCATGCCAATGTGCTCTGGACCGAGGTTTAATACTTTGGACCAGGCCGCTTGGAGTTTTTGTTGCGTATCGTTGGACGGTTGGGTCTTCGTCGCCACAGGTGCTCTATATGAGAGAATGTCATCTTGCGACAGCCTGGCAACCCTTTGTCGCAGTAGACGGCGGTCAACTTTGCCAGTCACGGTGACTGGCATTCGCTGCAGGGGCAGATAAAGTGTTGGGACCATGTAGTTTGGCAGCCGTTCGTTCAAGGTATTCTCAACTTCATGTGCTTCCAAACGGAACTTAGCAGAAGGTAGAGCCAGTATGTCCGTGGATTCCGTGAGCTCGTCTGCCTTAGTGTATATCAAGGCGACTAGGAGTGGTCCGCAAGATTCGTCTTCTGGCACCACGAGTTCAACCACGGCGTCGGTGGAACGAGGATAGCACCGTCGTAGGTGATGTTCAACCTCGCCCAATTCAAGGCGTTGTCCCCTGACCTTCACCTGGGTGTCCTTTCTAGAGATGTAATGAAGTGTACCATCTGCGTTGTATTTGACGAGATCGCCTGTCTTGTAAGTTGGGGACGGCTGTTCGTTGAATGCTTTTAACCAAGAAGGTGGCTCTATAAATACGGCAGCGGTTTTCGCGGGTTCACCGATATAGCCTCGAGAGACAAGCGGACCTTCTAGCAGAAGTTCACCAATGGCACCGACTGGTAGTAATCGCTCGTGGTTAGTCGGGTCTGCAATCCAGGTTCTGCAGCCAAGCGTCCTTCCAAGGTTTCTTCCGATCATTCCCTCCGTGATTCGCTTGGTCGCAGTACAACAGACAGTGCACTCGGTTGGGCCGTATATGATGTACAAATCGACCTTATCTCGCCAAATATCCAGTTCCTTTTCTGAAACTAATTCTCCACCGAGCACCATGAGTTTTATTGATGGGAAGCTGTCGGGATCCAAAATCCGGGCCATGGAAGGTGTCATGAATGTCCAATTGGCTTGCAAACGAGAGACGGCCTGGGAAAGAGATTGCTTTCGCTCTTCATCAGACGGCACACAGATGCAACCGCCTTTGAGAAGACTTGTGAGATGCTCGGTAATACATATGTCAAAAGCATATGAGGTCAATTGCAGGATACGAGAATCTCGGTTGATCCGCAAGGCCACACTATGCTCTCTAGCCCCTGTAGCGAAGGTGGAATGAGAAATTTGAACCCCCTTTGGTGTGCCAGTGGAGCCTGAGGTAAAGATCGCGCAGAGAATATTGTCTGACGATATGCTCTGTAGTTCGCCAGATTCGACGTTCGCCCACGCTCGGTGTCGGTCACCCACCGTTACTATATGCTGTGCAAAAGTACTGGCCATGGCGGTCTGCTCCTCAGATGCGACGACTATAGAAGCCCCTGTAATTTGGCAAATACATTGCAACCGCTGTAAAGGCTGCGATGCATCCAGCAGAACAAATGCCGACCCTGTTTTCATGACTGCGAGCATGGCAACAGTGGTCCATCGAGATTTCTCGAAGAGGACGGGTATAAATGTATCCGGGCCCACGGTATACTGCGCAAGATGTGAAGCGAGTTCGGAGCTTAGCTCATCGACCTCTTTATATGTGAATTTTCCGTCCCAAGCATCAACGGCCGGGGCATCGGGTTGGGCTAGGCATCGTTGGCGTATGCAGTCGTGGAGAAGAGTTAACTCAGGGGTTGGTAAAGTGCCACTCCAGTTATGCAATACCTCGCGGCTACGCTCACCAACCACCCCGATCGCGCCGATAGTTGTCTCAGGCTTGGCAACTATTTCGTGGATTGTTTGGGAAAGGGCATCGGCAATGCCATGGGCAATATTGTCGGACATGAAAGATTGCCAATACACAAGTGTTATAGCTGTGCACTCGGGGCCGACTATAACATGAACTGTGATGTCGTACTACGTTGGATGTTAGCGCGCTGAATAGGCATTTTGGGGAATACTCGGGTTGATATTTACCTCCGAGGGGTCTCTACCACCAATAACTTCGATTTGCAGAGATGACTGGTCTCCCGTGTCAACAACCTTGATGTTCTGGAGTGACATGGCCGTGTTGAAGAGTGATCCGCCGCTGGGTAGTTCCGCAGCGTGGAGGATATTGGCAAGTGGGTAATGTTGGTGTTTTAGGCTGTCAACGAATGAGTTTTGGTTGTCTTGGAGCATTTCCATCACAGGCTTCGACTCAGAGATGTCCATCCTACAAACAAGCATGTTGATGAACGGCCCCATGGCCTCTTGGGCATGTGGGATCGGTACATCGCGGCCTGCCGACAGGTACCCAAAACAAACATTCTCAGAATTGACGTATGACTTCAACACAATGCCCCACGCTACTTGGCAGATATTGGATATTGTCAAATTGTACACTTCGCAAAATCGCCGTAGCATCGAACTATCGCCAACATCAATCTCGATGGACTGCAGAGTATTCTCGGTGGGTTGCTTTTCATTTGCACTGCTTGCTGGAAAGTGGCAAGGAGTTACGCCGTGGAGGTAATTCGTCCAGTATTCGCCATGCAATGCTGCCGATTGTTTGCCAAGATAGGAGATATAGTCTGAATAAGATGGTCCTGCACACAGCGGGAGGGTACCCCAATACCCGCATTGGAGCTCATGCAATATATTTTGCTTGGTTATCCCGTCATATAATGCGTGGCTTATTTCAAGGCCACACAAGACATCTCCGGCTAGGGTTTGGCCGATTGAGAACCGATAAGGGAGTTTTCCGTTGCCAACGGCAAATTCTGTTTGTTCAGAAAGCGTCAAGAGCAGGTTCTTCTCTTCATCTGGTGCCATGACGATGACGTCGGCTGTGATGTTCTTAAGAACAACCTGATCTACAAAGCCATCTTGGGAAATACTGTCGACAAAAACGGTTCGGAAGATCGGATGACGTGCTACTATTCTTCGCCACGCAGCAATGACTCGGTCAATATGGACGGAGGACTCCTTGCTCGACTTCATCTTCCATATGATGTGGGTTTGGTAATGGTGAGCCTCTTTGGCTTGACTTAGCAGTATTCCTCGTTGGATTGGAGAGGACGGATAGACGTCTTCGACATTGGTAGTTTGTATACCGTGTTGCGCCAAGGAATCTGTCGCAAACTTCTGCAATGTGCTGTAGGTCAGGGGAAGCAGTGGAAAATCCGCCAATGTAAAGGTTAGCGGTTACGACGGCAGTATCCTTGCCATCTCTATCAAAGACTGCTCACAATTGGTAATCCATGCCAGAATAGGGCGATATCCAGCCGCGTGTTTGTTGAAGTGGAAACGGAACTGAAGGCAATTATCCTTCAACTCTACCACAACGTCGATGACGGAGAAACGGCATAGTTCCTGGGAAACGTCGGATACGGAAGTCGAAGGCCTAGGAGTCATCTGGAACAGCGAGTCGGAGCGTTCAAGCTGTTGGTAAGCCCCGACGAAGTTGAATGTAACTTCTTTGAGATCTCTGGACTTGAATGAGTCCTGAGCCTTGGGGTGTAAAGAAGAAGGGAAATGTGCCCAGCCGTTACTAGGTACAGTTCGGAGCTTGTCTTTCGTGCGAGTAATGACATCAATGATGTTGCATTTCTCTGTTGAAATAGACAACGGCCACATTGTTGTAAACCAACCAACACTTCCAGACAAATCGATTCGTGAATCCCATGGCTCTCGACCGTGTCCTTCATTCCATAAGGATGGAGGCAAGCGATCTCGGAAGGTTTGAGCGAAGGAGTAAATCACTGCCGCTTGGAACAATTCCACAGGTTTCGACTGCAAAGCATTGTTTGCAACTTCCATCAGTGTCGTGGTAGTCTGCTCACTTAGAGTAAAGCCAGCATGCAGACTATCCTTAACCAAGTTAGATTTCCCGTCCATGCCCCAGTAGTCGTTGGGGGGCTGTGGCAGCTGAGTATCTAGTCTTGCATGTTCGGGATCAAGATTAGCTGCGGCATACTCTCTCTGCAACGTGCACCAAGTCTGGAAGGACAATGGGGCAGCCAAAGGCATGGAGCCTTCGCTCAGATAATTCTCTAGGCCTCCTAGTATAATTCGCCAAGACACCAAATCGGTGACCAAGTGGTGTGCAGCAATGAACAGATATTGTTCACTGCCAGCAACAGTGATCAGATCAGCTACCATGATAGGGCCCCGTTGCAGATCAATTGCTAACTGGCTCTCCGAAAGGATCGGATCGGTGGAGTCAATCGTTCCAATAGCATGTTGCTGGTAACGATAACTAGTAGAGACATTCGATGTGATAGTTTGCCTCCATTCTCCGTGCTGATTTTGAGAAAATCGGGCTCGGAGCATGGAGTGTCTCTGCACAACCTCATGAAGTGCACTACCCAGCTGCTCCGCATCAATGGACCTAGTTATGCGGAGGAAGAAGCTCTGGTTGAAATGGTGATTGCCTAGAGGCGCAGCATCAAAATATATCTTCTGGATTGGCGTGAGTTCAAATGGTGTATTCACCTTTCCGGAGCGTAATTGGAGGCAACTGATTTCTGTAAGACGGATGAAAGTTGTGAGATAGTTTTGTAGCGGAAGATGTCGGCCACTGTTACAGTGATGCCTGCTGCGCTACATTGCGAGACTACCTGCATAGCTGCTATTGAATCTCCTCCTATGCGGAAGAAATTGCTATGCAAGTCCACAGATTCAAGATCTTTATTCAAGACACGTGCCCACACTTGCTGGAGTAAGAGCTCATTCGTGGTAGTGGGCATTTCGTTAGAATTGGTAGGAGTGTCATACTGCTCAAGCTGTTGGGGCGAAAGGAGAGCCGCCATTGCGCGAAGCTTCTTCCGGTCCAACTTCCCGCTTCCAGTGAGTGGAAGGTACCGAAGAGGGAGATAGACTACGGGGATCATGTAGGCCGGCAGGGACTTGCTCATCTGGGCTTCCATGAGTTGAACTCGTCTAGAAAAATCCGGACAGGGTTTTCCGAACAACGCCTCGGGTGTGTGGTCCGGCATCATGGCTTCTTCCGCCTGCGACTCACAATCACTGCTGTACACAAAGGCGACGAGCATTGCTTCTCGGTCACCACCTTCTGGCTTGACAATTTCTGCAACAGCATCACGGATACCGGGAAAAGAGGCGCGGAGGTGTGACTCAACTTCGCCCAGTTCGATTCTGTTTCCCCTTAGTTTCACCTGTAGGTCTTTCCGTCCAACAAATCGAATCTCGCCATTGTCGGTATAACGCACTAGATCGCCGCTCTTGTAAATGTGACGAGCAGAATTCCCTCGCAACTCAACCAGCCACGGAGGCGGGTCAATGAAAGCGTCCGCTGTCTTCTCGGGGTCATTCAAGTAGCCCAGACCAACAATGGGTCCTTCTATTAATAGCTCACCAACAGCACCAACGGGGACAAGTTGATTCGAATCGTCAGGACTTACAACCCATCCGCTACCACCAATGCAACGTCCCAAGGTCCGGCCGTCACTGATCTCCTCGTTGACATGCCGTGCATACGAGATAATAGTGCATTCGGCCGGTCCGTACGCGAGGAGTAGATTAACACGGGTGCACCATGCATTAAGCTCTTTCTCGGTGATAGCCTCCCCACCGATAACAAGTGTACGTATCGTCTTAAAGTCAGACGGATCAAGCGCTCTTGCTACGGCCGGGGTTAGGAGCACCCAATTTGCCTCAAAACCAGCCACGGATTTTGGAATATTGTGTCTCTCGGTGTCTGATGGGATACAGATACAAGCCCCCATGATCAAGGACGTAATATGCTCTAAGACAGCCGCATCAAACGCGTAGGAAGCAAATTGCAGGACCCGGGAGCGGTTATCCATAAGAAGAGCGTTACCGTGAGAGACTGCGCTCGTCGCTAGTGCCCCATGCGAAATCATCACCCCTTTCGGTTTTCCGGTAGACCCAGAGGTAAAAATGAGATAGGCGATGTCTTCGTTGTCCCTAACAGTGGCTTGCTTTGGTTGTGAGTCTTGATTCTCCCAGGTAACAACCTGTTCATCAATCATCAAAATATGCGGACAAAGCTGGGCTGCCAGCTCGCTCTTGCGTTCCGATGTCAGCACAAGGGATGCATCAGAATCTTTGCAGATCTCCTGAAGTCTTGCGATCGGGTGAGAAGAGTCCAATAGTATAAACGCGCCACCAGCCTTCAGCACTCCAAGTAGAGCGACGGGTGTTCACCGTGACCTGTCAAAACACAGAGGCACGAGTTTGTTTGGCCCAACGCCACAACGTCTCAGTCCTGTGGCGACAAAACTGGACAGTTTGTCTATCTCTTTATATGTAAAGCTCCCATCCCACGCATCGACAGCTATGGCCGTGGGTTGAGCTAGACACTGTTTTTCAATGAGTTTGTCGGCGCGTTGATCCATAGCTAGCAGAGGTCGAAGCAATGCAATCCACGCCACGAAGCACCCCCGTGGAATGGATGACGTCCATCCACCACCATACTAAAATATATGGATGGAACTGGCGATTTGTCCATATGGATGGCCATCAGTGGATATACGTGGACGACTTTGGGTATCTTGAGAAACGTCTTTGGTGTTAAAGTATATATATATAACTAACTTTAGGATACGTTGCCTTCTTCTGTAACGAATAACGAATCCTCTTTATCGTTAAGCATTTTATCCTTTAATTCGGCGTTAAGCTAATTCGTTGCCTACTTTTTAATTTTTTTATTAATTATAACTTAAAGCTTTGCCATTTTTTAAGTTTTATCCGGAAATATAAATAATATATCGAAATTGTTAATTATTTTAGCTTTATGTTACGAACGTAACGTTTAACATATTTCAATTAGCATAACGTTTAGCTTATTACGTAACTCGTTAATTATTCGACTTATAACTAAAAAAAAACGTTTATATTTTGCTAATATAAGTTATATCGTAAGGAAATTAAGGGTTATACGGGAAAAGCGAAGATATTTTACGCTTTTTTATATTTAATATACGATAAGGTCCTAAACCTTCCGATCCTTAAGCTCGAAGTTTATATACCAAGCCCTATATTCGCCGAAAGCATTACGAGCTTTTATACCGACCGAATCGTTTAATCCTATAATGCTAAGGCCATATCGTAACTATTCGAAATATTATTACAATTCGTTATAATAACGTTTCGTTTTTTTAGCTGGCCGCGTATATTCCGCCCGTAACATTTCCATATAAGCGTATCCTTTTAGCTATATATTTTCCATTTAATCGCAAACGTATTAAATTTATTTTAAATAATTAACTTAATTTTTTTCGAACTATTATTACCGATACGTAAGATAAAACGCGAAAGCAATAACATATATCGAAATCTTTTCCAGCTTAATATAATATTCGTTCAATTTCAGCTAAGCTAAGTTAAGGTTTGCAGCTATATATCGCAAATCGGAAAAGTTTTTAATACGTATTTTGAAATTTTTTAACTTATTAAAAAAAAATTCGAAATTTGGGATTATATCTTATATGTTGCCATATAAACCTACCCATTTATATTTTCGTAACCGCCGTATACCGTTACTTTTAAAAGTTATAACCGCATCTTTAAAATACTTAAAGATATCCGCCGTAAGCTTTAAAATTTTCTAATTGTGATTTGTTAACTGGTTTTCCGCTTATAAAATATAAAGAATAATAATACCTTTTTGTATAACGTCCCACACAAGCGAGCTGGCCATACAAACGAGCTGGCCAAATTTTGGCACTTCGCAACAACAAATTCAAATAACTTAACAACAATACATCGCATTAATTAAAATCAATCGGATTCTTCTTCGCTAAACGTATCTACAACTTTTACACAAGTACGCGCATTATGTCCAGGCTTGCCGTAGACGCCACACTTCCGTTCCTTGGTTTTAACCCTTTTGCGACGACCCCTTCCAGCTGCTGTTAGCTGCATTTTTTTACTACCCCCTTCTTTTTAGGCCAGAAAAGCTTATCCCTTTTATATAGTAAGTATTCCTCTTTTTTAAAAACGTTTGTTTTTAATTCTGTAACGTTTACTTAAGGTATGGTTTATTTCGCGTAATTAAACGTTTTCTTCCCGAAAAAAAGCAGCTTTATATAATAATAATATATACCATTTTGTTATAAAATCAACCGATTTAAATAATCTTATTAACGAGTTACCTTAATAATTTCTAATCCTCCTTTACAAATATCGTCCTTATTTTGTTGCTTTACGGATATTTTTAAGGGTTTTCGCGGGGGGTAAAATGGAACCGGCGGAGGTTAACGGGGAGACGGTCGGCGTAGGCACAATTAAAGGAACCTCCAATTCGGAAAAAACGTTATTGGGATCGAATAAAACAAGACCAGCTTTCGCGAATTTAAATTTGATGTTATTAGACGTTATGGCAGCTTGGAACGCGTCGTAGAAGCCGGCAAAAAAATCTTCCTTGGCAATATAAGTATGATAACGTCGTATTAGGTTTTCGATATATTACGAATAAGCGCGTTTCAAAATAGAAAAACAAAATACGTTAAAAAGTTAAAGCCGATACGAAAAATGCGCGGGTATATAAAGCGTAATAATATTATTATTAACGCAGTATTTTTCGAATTCCATCGAATGGTGGCTTTTATGGCCGTCGAGGATAAGGAAACGTTTCGAACTTTTCGTACGCGTCCGAATATGCTTATTAAAATGCTGGATTTATTCGAAACCTAATTTATTTATTATCTAGCCATTATTACTTAATGCGATTTTTTAATCGGCTGCTGGCAATATGTTATCGCGGTACCAGGATTTAAGATAATTTTTTCCCGCCATAATAACAAATGGCGGCATAACCCAACCTTAGGAATTAACAGCCTGGATAACTATAACCTATTTTTTATTACCTTATTGCGTTTGTTTAGGTTTTTTACGTTTTTCGGCATTAATAATTACTATACCCGTTACTATAAAAAGTCCTATTAAAAATCCAGTTTCGTCGAAATTATAAATATCCTTTTTTACGATGCCGTATTTCGCGATTATAACCCGAATAAATTCGAACTACTTGCGAAACGTTTTTGGATTTTCGCATAAAACCCGTTAATAATCGATTTTCCGATTTAAACGCGTTTGGAATTTTTTTTGCCGTTTAACAAAGTTCGACGCCTAATTAATTCCAACCCGTTCTGCAACGCGTTGGGCTAGTAATATATTAACTATATCTTTAACGTATTAAAGTCGGACAGGAAACGTTCGCGCATTTAAGTTAAAAACCTTTTCGATAATGGATTTCTTTTCGGTCGGCGTCAATTTTCGCGAATTGGAAGAAATATCGCTTCGAACGGGTACGCCGTAATATCGCGTTTTTAAAGTAAATACAGGAACTTTATATACAAAACTAAGCTTGTTATAACTTAATTTTGGATTTATCTTTTTAGCCTGAACGGTTAAATTTATTCTGGCTTCTTTTATAAAACGTTCCTGTTATAAGAACAGGGGTTCCTGTCTGAAAGAGGCCAAGTCCTTAGAGGTTAACGCAGATGCGGCTAAACCTCGGTCCAAAAGAAGGCTTGGCCCTCGAGGTGATTTAATTAATCTAAGTAATCTGCCAGATTACTTAGATTACGTAGATCCACGACATACTTACTATAAAAAAATGGATATATAATAGGCCGAACTTTTATATATATAGCACCTACTTAATTTCGCTTTTTAATTATCAATCTAAGCCTTCGGTTAAAGGTACCGTTCTCCGATTAAAGGAAAAGTCCGCAAACCTTTTTAACGAATAAACTCCTAAATTATTCCTTATACTTTTGTTACCTGCAAATCAAAACCTTATTTCGGATATTGCTTATACCTCCAGGTAAATATATAACAGGTTCGTTACATTTTGATAATTCCTTAATTAATAGCCGACGAATAATTTAAGGCTTAGTTAAGTATAAGCTCCCTTAAACGTAATAAAAACGATATTACAGAGCGACGTTTAAACGATAGATAGCATACCCGATTACCGTTACTGGTTAATAAGGGATTAATAACTAAATTAAACGATTTATTACTTATTAAAAAAAATTTTCTCTAATTAATAACATAATACCTTTTTTTACCCGATTTTAAGGAAAACCTTTTTTTTAATCCTTACAATAACCCGCTTTAATAAAAAATACCATAAAAATCCATAAGTTTGATACAAAGGAAAAAGAAGAAAAATAACTTATTAAAAAACAAAAGGGCAAAAAAAGAAAACTTACCATTAACGAAAAACTAAACATTTTTGCAAGAAAAATTAAGACCTTAAAAAAGGAAAATGCTAAACTTATCCGATAACAAAGATTTTCGACTTTGCCTTTATTTGGAGCAAACAAAACTTACAAAGGTATTATCCTCCCTTTTAATTACCATAAAATGCCGAAGGTTAAGGGTTATAAACTAACCCTTCCAAAATCCTATAATAAAACCATAAACGTAAAAGGATTTCTGGTCCAGGCCAGACTTTACCTTAAGTTTTACGAAAATTCCCTAACGGAGAATTACTAAAAAGTAATAGCCATTTTTTAATTATTTATAAAAAAAGTTTTTTTATGGTTTAAACTTATTATAAACAACTACTTTATAAATTACCCTAACTAATCCTCCGACCTAACCAATTATATCTTCGGCAATTATAAACATTTTAAGGAAAAAATGTAAGCTTTATTTGAAGATTCCGACCGGGAATAATACGCGGTCGAACAACTGTATCTTTTCCAGCAAACCAAGTTAACGGCCGAATATGCGACTAAGCTTAATCGTTTTACGTCCATTTCCAATTTTCCCGAAAGCGCTTTATTTTATCCCTTTTATAACGGCCTAAAATCGCAAGTTAAGGATAAAATATATAAAGTACCCAAAACTAACCCCTTCTAAGATTACATTAATAAAACCATTATTGCCGATCGACGTACCTTCGAAAGGTACTTAAAAAAAAAAAGATCCGACAAAAGGAAAAATAACCAAAATTTAAGCAGTAAGTCCTAAAGGGATAAAACCAAGGGCAAATCCTAAAAAAAAGCAAATGCTGCTTTAAAAAAGCCTAAAAAAAACAAGTTAAATATTAAATGTTTTAACTATAGCAAGAAAAACCATTACAAAAACGAATATCGCTTTTCAGCAAAAAAGGACTCTAGGAAAAAAGGGATTCCTTAACCCCAAAAAAAAGTTAAAATAGCTAAGCAAGAATTAAATAACGAAAGTAAGGAAAAAAAAAAAGTTAATTTTACTTCCTCCCAGCAAGAATTTATTATTGCAACTACCCATTACAAACAAAATAACAACCTAAAGTACGAACGTTACCAAATTTGTCAAAATCGAAAGATTAAAGCCTGCAGGTATTATCCCGGATAAAAAACTTCTAAGATAGCCATAAAGCTAAGATGTACTTGTTATTTAAATAAGCAGCGGTATAAAATACATAATAAACATAACCAGTTACGCCTTAATATAGTAATATACGATCTAACACTTTTAAGGCTTAATAAAGCCCTTAAGGATAAAAAAACAGTTTACCTAAATATCCTAAATCTAAACCCAATTTACGATTACAATTTACTCCATTTTTCCGCATATTATAATAACGATTATTTAACCTACCTCCGCGTTAAAAAAGATAATAACTATTAACCCGGATAAAATAAGAAAACGCTTACCGAACCCGACGATAAATACAGATACATTAAAACTTCCAGATAGCCGGAATACCTTCGATTTTATTACCTATACCCCGAATCGACTCGAAGTCGAAAAGCTATTACATAAGGATGCCTGTATTATGCACTTACATTATGCATAATGCATAAGATTTTAAATATGGGAATTAGTCCTTCGAAGATTTTACCCCCAAAATTAAAACCCTTTTTAATATCGGAAGTAAAAGTTTCAAGATTAATTTGCCAAATTAGCAAAAGAAAGTGGTTCATTTATATGGACAACAAGTACCCCAAACATATAATCAAAAAGGCCCGAAAATAAAAACGCCTTTTAGCTAACAAAACCTTCAAGTTAAAAAACTACCGAAAACCTCGAAACTAAGGCATTAAGAAACCCCGACCTTTAAAACCTTAAACGAAGTAAAAACTGGATAACGCAGTCAAATTAAAATTCCTTTCCAGTACGGAAACAAAATATTTAAAGCCATAATTAACTTAAAAGCGGAAAGAAATTTCATTTCTTTATCGGCCGTAGAAAAATATTAAATCCCTTGGAAATACAAGCTGAAATCGTACAAGTTACTTACAATTAACGGAAGTTTATCTAAGTACGAAAACGGACGAATCCTTAAAAAAATAAAAGAACTTCCAGTACAGATACAAGAACATTCAAAAAAGGTTACTCTGGACGTCGCCGACATTTCAGGACACGATATCATTCTTGGAATACCGTAGCTTCGTTCCAACAACCCCCATATTAACTGGAAAACTTAAAGGCTTTCCTGGAACCAGCCAGAAAGTTCCCCAGAAAAGAAATTCCGAGAAATCTGCTATTTAATCAAAAAAGCTAAGGTTATAAACCTAACAGCTAAAATACCCCCTAAATACCAAAGGTTCAAGAAGTTATTTAAGGAACGAACTCGGAAGAAATTACCCGAATATAACCAATAAAATCATCGGATTTTTATTAAAGAAAAACATTACTTAAAACTCCATCAAATTTACCATATAAACCCGGAAAAGGCGAAGGCCCTATAAAAAAGTTTACAAAAAAACCTTAAACGCGGGTATATTTAAGAATCTAAATCTCCCGCTGGATATCCCGTTATGATAGTACCTAAAATGAAAAATGGTAAAATTCGAATCGATAAAAACGGAAACCCTATATATCGAAAAATCCACGACTATCGACAATTAAATAATATTACCATCAAAAATGGATACCCCTTTACTTTTATAAATACCATAAAGGAAAATATTAGCGAAGCCAAATAGTTTACTACGTTAGATTTACCGGACGGTTATTATTTAGTCCAAATAATTAAAAGTAAAAAATAAAAAACCGCCTTTAGGATAATTTACGGATTTTACGAATATAAGGTAATGCCTTAAGGACTTACTAATACCCCCGCCAGTTTTTAACATATATTAATAATTATTTTACGAAAATTTTTCGATAGGTTCGTATTCGTTTACTTAAACGATATCCTTATTTATTCCGAAAACTTGGAGAAATATAAAAAATATATCGCCTAAATACTAAAAATATTCGAAAAAGCAAACCTATTAATTAATACCGAAAAAAGCATATAATATATCTAAAAGTTAAACTTTCTAAACTTTATTATTATTTCAGAATAAATTCAAATCCAAAACTTTAAAATAAAAGCAATTAAAAATTAACCGATTCCCGATAAAGCAATTATTACCGACGTTCGTTAATTTTTAGGATTTACGGGCTACGTACGTAACTTAATCAAAAACTTCGGAAAAATTGCCAAACTTTTAACAAATTTTATTATTAAAAAATATATTAGAAAAGAATTTAAGTTCCTAAAGGAAACCAAAAAAGTAATGCAAACATTTAAGGATTAAATTATTAATATTCCCGTTATAAAATTACCCAATTATAAAAAAAAAAACAATTAAAAATTAACGCATTAAATAAAACCTTAAAAGCAATCCTAAAATAACAGGAAAATAACGGAAAATAATACTTAGTTACCTATTACTTTAAAGCCCTAAAAAATACAAAATTACGGTACCCTATTTACGACAAAAAATTATTAGCAATTATTATAATATTCAAAAAATAAAAACTTTACCTTAATAAAACTAAAAAACCTTTTAATATTTACTTTAATTACAAAAATTTTACTTACTTTATAACGACTTAAAACCTTAATAAACGATACGAAAATTAAATAATTTTCCTATTTAAATTTAATTTCAAAATTTACTACATTAAAAGCAAAAAAAATATCCAGGCGGATATCTTAAGCCGAAAAAAAGATTACAACATTAAAGTTCCCAAACGACGAATATAAATATTACGATTTATAAAGAAAGGTACCTTATAATTATGTAAAATATTAAAAAAACTTATCCCCGAACTTTTGGCCCAATTCAAAAGTTCCTATAATTTTAATAAGCAAAAAAAAATTAAACAATTAAAAGGACGGTCCGAAAATTAATTGCTATACCACGGAAAAATTTACGTCCTATAAGAACGACGAAAACAATTTGTTAAAGAATTTCATAAAAACCCTTTATATAAATATTAAAAATTTTTTAAAACAACTAAACGATTTTAAGAAAAGTATAATTTCCCAAAACTTAAAAAAGCCGTTAAACAAATAATTAAAAACTGTAACGTTTACAACAAAGTTAAGATAGCTTGTTACAAACCATATAAATTATTACAACCTATTAAAATTTTAAACAAAACGTAAAACACCATAACTTAAAACTTTATTACCGGCTTACCCCTATCCAAGAACCCCGTTACCGAAGTCCAATACGAGGGAATATGGGTAATCGTCGACAGACTCACCAAATATAAATACTTCCTGCCCTTTAAAAGAAATACGATAGCAAAATAATTAACCTACGTATTCGTAAAACATTATCTCGATAAATATAAAATCCTAAAAAGAATTATTTTAAACAAAAATAAGCTATTTATTTTTAAATTTGGTATTAGCTTTTTTAAACAAATTAACGCTAAACTTAAATTTTCCATAGCATATTACTTTTAAACCGATAAACAAATAAAACGATTAAACCAAATCCTGAAATAATACTTAAAAAACTATGTTAACTACTAACAAAATAACTAAGTAAAATTATTCCTATTAGCATAAATAATTTATAATATATCTATTAACGAAAACATAAGCATTTTACCTTATATAGCCGTATATGGATAAAACGTAAAAACTTAATAACTAAAGCAACCATTCGGTAAAGCTCCGAAAGTTACTTCGGTAATTCCCAAAGTAAAAACGATAATATCCAAAATTAAAACTATCTAAGACCGCTTTAAAACTAAACTATAATTTTTCCAATAACGGATAGTTTAATATTATAACAAAAAAAAATTAAGGGATTAATTTTATCGAAATGAAATAAGGTTTACCTATTACGCCAAAAACAAAACGTAACCTTAAACGTTTTACAAATTAAAACTAAAAAACCTAATAATAAGCTTAATTTTAAAAAACTTAATCCGTTTAAAATTAACGAAATTATTTCCAAAATTAATTATCGGTTGTTATTACCCAAAACAATAAAGGTATACTTTGTTTTCCATATTTCCCTGCTAAAATTAATATTTAATAACGCCCCGTTAAAGGCAAACTTAAAAATCGAGGAAAATACCGACAAGTACGAAGTCGAAAAAATACTGGACTTAAAAATAATTAATAATAAAACCTAATATCTAATTAAATAAAAGAATTACCTACTTAAAAATAACATTTAAGAACCCCTTAAGCACTTAACGAATGTAAAAAACTTAATTAAAACGTTTTACCGCCAAAATCCTAACCGACCGTCTTTAATACAGTTAAAGTCGCAGGCGATAACGGTCCAACCCCCAAATCCAAACCCTCGGCGTTCTAATCGAAAAAAGCAGACGCCTCCATGTTAGCGTTAATTTCAAAAGCAAGCCTTACTTGCTTTTCTTCCATACGACGCTGCTCCTTTTCCAGTTTTTCTTGCTTTTCCAACTAATCCAACTTATAACCTTTTTTTAAAATAGCAAAAGCCTTTTTTTTTAAAAACGTTTTGCTAAAAACGCAAGCGTTTCAGTCGACCAAAAAGCTCTATTAATTTATCTTCTACTTTACGTTACTCCTTTTGCAACCGTTCTCGTTTTTCCCTAATTTTCACTAAGGAATTCATCTTTAATACGTCACAAGCCGGACGCTAACGACAGGTATAACAACTACAGCTTGGAAAGTTAATTATAAAAAAGTAATCGGTTTCCCCAAAGTAAATATAATTCGAACAAAAGTTAACCTTGGAACCGAACTTTTTAATATAATCCGCGCAGTTATTACGCACCTCGCGTTAATTAAATCGAAGTTTTTTCTTTTCTTTTTCCTTTTAAATACGGCCTGTTATAATAAAATTAATTAAGAAATCCTTATATTTTCTCTAATTACTAAAAGAGTTACTTACGGTTCTTATCTTTAAAATAAAAATCCTTAAAAAAGGGAAATGGTATTACAAAAACAAAGGTTCCTATTTAAAAAAAGCTAAATCCTTAAAGGTTAACGCAAATACGGCTAAATTTCGGTCCAAAAAAAAAGCTTAGCCCTCGAAGTAATTTAATTAATCTAAATAATTTACCAGATTACTTAAATCACGTAGATCTACGATATACTTATTATAAAAAAATGGATATATAATGGGCCGAACTTTCATATATATAGCACCTACTTAATTTCGCTTTTTAACTATCAATCTAAGCCTTCGGTTAAAGGCACCGTTCTCCGATTAAGGGAAAAGTCCGCAAACCTCTTTAACGAACAAACTCCTAAATCATTTTTCGCACTTTTGTTACCTGCAAATCAAGACTCCATTTCGGATACGGCTTATACCTCCAGGTGGATGTATAACAGGTTCGTTACAGTTCCATGTTGTAACGTTGAATAATAAGTGATAAAAATTGGATGGTTGGAAAGTTGCGAAATTTGGCCAGCTCGCTTATGTGGCCAGCTCGCTTGTATAAGACGTTACGTTTTTCTTATATATAATTTTCTATTTCTTATTCGTATTTATATTTAGGAATTAATATATCGAAAAATAAACGTAACGTAAGCGCTTAACGGATTATATATAATTACGAAAATTAACGCGTTACGTTATTAAGTTTTATATTAAAAGGCCTTTACGTTCGGATTCGTAAATTGTTAAAAGCAGCGATTTAATTTACTTAAATAACGCGCAGCATATTCGTAAACCTATCGGACCGATAAATAATAATAACTAAGTTATAAAGCTTTCCGATAGGGCCTTTTTTACGCCAAAGCTCGTATTCGATAATAATAAGCGCTTTTTCGCCGTATATAAAAACTTCGAACGCTTTAATATCGTGGCCAAATAATAACGCTTTCGTAAAGAAGTTAAGCGTATAACTTATATAACGGCTACGATAATAAGCCCCGTTAAAGCCGAACTTGTTACCAATTATTTCCATTATTATATTATTATTTTTCGCGTTATCGAAAATAAAATAACCGATTTTTTTTAATCTCATAAATATTAATTACGTTAAAAATTTTTGCTGTTATATTAGCGCCTATATAACGTAAGGTTATATTAAATAATTTTAAAGTTAACTTATAAAGTTGATTTTTTTTTTATAAAAGAAATAACAAATTTTATAAAATAAATAGTAATTCTTTAACTTTTAACCGTTAAAGGTAATATAAATAAAACCCGGTAAACGTAATAATAGTTTTACGATTTATTGCTTATATTCGTAAAAAGCGTTAATAATAAATGCTTTCGTAATAATTGCAAAAATATAGGTATTTTAATTTTTTATATAAGGATTAAAATATTCGAAAATAATTCGCAGCTTTTTTTTTTCGACAATAATAAATAAGTGGTTTCTTTCGACGATCCAGTTAATTAAAAAGTAACGGAACTGCTTTTTGTCGAAATTTTTGATTAACGTATTAATAAAGGTTTGTTTGCGGGGGTTATAAATATTAAGTCCGAAATAATTGGAAATGGAAAAAAATCGGAATATTTTTCGTATTACTTTTATATACGCTTTAACCTAATTTTGATATTATAATTTCGTTTTCTTTTTAAAAATTATAATTTTATATACGTAATAAAAATAATTTATATAATTTTATATATTACGTATTAAAAAGGCAATAAATTTAAGGTTCCGTTTATAAACGTAAATTTTATATATTTATTTACGTTTTTTAACGCGTTAAATATCGTATCCGAATTATTACGACCATATCGTTATATTTTTTATTCGTTTAAATATCGTAAACCTTAAGAACGCGGCTTAAAGGCGGCGTTTAAGGTTTTTATCGCTAGCAGTAAACGTTAAACTTATAAAAAAAAGCGGAATAAACGTATTATTAAGGGTGGATATTTCGGAAAGTAGCGGAAAAAATTATATATCGTCGTTAGATATAATAATAAAGCTTAAAACGTTATATTTTAAAGTTATAATAACGGTAATATATTTACTATAAACTTAAATAAATCGTAAGTTAGTTAAATTATTGTAAAACGTATATATTATTATATTAATTAAAGGATTCGTAAAACGCGTAAATTTAATTTAAAGCTTTTAAGCGTTATTAAGCAGGTTAATAATAATTATATTAATTTTTTAATAAATAACTAACAAAATAATATAACGTTTACCCGGTTAATAATATCGGGCAAAAAATAAAAAATAATTACATAAATAGCAAATTATTAATATATTATTTTTATAAAAAACCGTACGTTAATTCGGACGATTAAAAATATATCGGAAACGTACTTAAAATATATGGAATTTAAATGTTGCGCTTAATAATTTTGTTTTTCCGTTAAGTAACCTTATTATTAACTTTATATTTTAACTTATTCGAATTTAATTATACTTTCGAAATTAAAGCTAAATAAAATCGCAAAAATAAATAAATTTTATCGTTAAATTTCTTTAATTAAAAGCTTTAAAATAATGTTACTTTTATTATTATAATTATTATATGTTATTAAAAAAGTTAAATTATCGTAAAATTAATATGTTTTATATTTAAAAATTAAATAAAAATAATATGTTTGTTAATATATAATTTATATTTAACGATATAAGTATCGCTTTAAGCTAAACTTAGTATTAAAATAACCGTAAAAATTTAAAGATTTTAAATATACCATTTTCGTTATTAAACGATAAATGTGTTTAAAATAATAAGAGAATGATATATTAAAATATTAGGCGTTTCCGGGTAAATAAGATCTTTTTTATGGCGCGGTAAATAATTACCTGTTAGTATTATTACTTTTATAACTAGGTTTTACTAACAGCGGGCCTATACCGCCACGAGGAATTACTTATTATGGATACGATGTCCATCTACGAGAGCTTTAAATGGATAAACGTCCATTTCTGGAAGGGCTAAATGGGTGGCGTGGGCTTGGCAATTGCGCAATCCACTTTGCAATCCGTGGACTTCGGTGGAATTGCTTCGACCCCTGATAGCTAGCGCCTCGTGCTTATTGTACTGGCCAACTCGGTGCCTGCTCAACGCTCCAAATAGGCTGATATCCGTGACTTTTTGGTGAAGCTGTGACATGATGCTGAGCAAGGCCTGTTGAAATGCGTCGGCAACATTTTGAACTTGTTCTTCCGAAATGAAGGCGGCGCTATATTCCCACGAGACGTCGATTTCGTGTTCTAGTACTCCAATGTTCAAGACCATATCGTACTGGAGTCAATAAGTCATTATGATATCAAATCTGAGGGGCGTCTGCCAGGTACTAAAGAACTTACCTCGGTTTTGCTGGCTCCCCTAAAATCATCAAAGAGAAGGGCACTTTGATCGTTACGCCCCTCAATTTCCGTCTGGACAGACATGATGGTGTTGAAAAGAGCTGACGCTGAAGTTTTCGTGGTTCTCACCTTATCTGTGAGGGAAAGATGCTGGTGTATCAGGCTTTCAACATAGTTGGCTTGATTTTTGTTGAGCAACCCCATAATCGTCTCATCCCGTCCCATGACTGTGCGACAGATGTGCATGTTGATAATTGGACCAACCGTATCGTCGATATCGACAATGGGGACGTCTCTTCCCGACGTCATATATCCAAAACATACCGATTCTGAGTTGACATACAGTCTTAGCACCAGAGCCCAAGCGAGTTGGAAAATGTTTGATGGTGTCAGCTCCTGTTGGGAACAAAAATCCCGCAACGCCTGGGCAAATGGCAGAGCGAAGTTCCAGAGTCCCGTGGCGTCTTTGGGCACCAGGCATGGTGGTGATGATGGGAGCGTGCATGGTTCAACGGACATGAGATACCGCTCCCAGTAAGACTTGGCCGCGTCCATAGGACAGGTGCCAATGTATTCCACATAATCCCGATACGATTGTCGAGGTGTCACGTCCAAGTTATCCTCGTATGCTAGACTTAGGTCGCGCAAGATTAGCTGCCGAGAATAACCATCAACAATAGCGTGGTTGATCTCCAGCAGACACTCGACATAACCAGTAGGTGATGCACAGACTGCCAGACGGTGCGGCGGACTCAAAAGAGACATGTCAAATTTATGTCTTTCAAGTTCTCTCCCTGGGTCGTGACTGGCGGGCAAAATCACTGACATGCCAGCCGGCGCCGTTTTCAGCACCAGTTGGTTGTAGTGACCATCCCGGCCAGGGTTCTCGTAAAGCACGGTACGGAGAAGGGGGTGTCTCTGCAAGACCTTCTGCCAAGCCTCGGTAAGTTTCTCTGGATGCACCTGGGAACCATTGCTTGACTTCACGGACCAGAAGAATCTGTCCATATATTGTCCTGCGACCTTGGCTTGCGAGAGCATAATGCCATCTTGAATTGGAGAGCACTTGTACGCATCTTCGATTTCCAGTGATTCGGCCGCTAGAGGTAAAATGACGTTTTGGCTGAAGGTTTCCATTTCAGGGGAGGAGTAGTTTAATCGCGGAAAGTCGGACATGGTGAAAGACGGCTTTTTTCCAGTAAGGATCACAGAGGCCGACTCAAGGCAACGCTGTGTCTGTTCAATCCAGTCTCGAATGGACGATTGGTGATGTCGCATGCGTCGATTATAGATGAAATTATAGCACAGCCGGGAACCATGACCCTCGGCCAGCACATCCACCAGGGAAAATCGTGTCATTTTAGAAGCAATCTGGCAGAGTTCTCCAGTTGTCAAGTCAAACGGCTGCAGTAGGAACGTTTTATCCTCCACAAAGCCCGGGTGGTAGTTGAACAGAATCTCTAGCGGTCCAAACTCCCGGAATTGAGCAGCGCTATCAGAGTGATAATGGCGAGACGTAAAGTGCGCCCATCCGTTGCTCTTCACACTTCTACGGGCATCCTTCGTTTTTCGAACAATATCCAAGAGATTATCCTCGGGCTGAACGGATACCTCGGCCGGCCAGATGGTCGTGAACCAGCCGACAGTCCCCGTTGGATCCACGTCGGGGGCCCACGGCTCTCTACCGTGGCCCTCACTAAAGATCGCAGGAACGGGCCGATCGGAGAATACACG
The DNA here is from genome assembly GCA_004155945.1 of Monosporascus sp. mg162. Taxonomy (NCBI): domain Eukaryota; kingdom Fungi; phylum Ascomycota; class Sordariomycetes; order Xylariales; genus Monosporascus; species Monosporascus sp. mg162. The sequence continues at coordinate 150,214 of QJNY01000132.1, forward strand.
TGCAAAGGCCTGCAAAAGCGCCGCATGTAGAATCTCTACCGGCTGGGTTCTGAGGGCATCATTGGCGTTCCCAAGGAGAGCTTGTGTCTCTTGCTCGCCTAGCACAAACCGATCTTCGATTACATCTTCCCAGCGATTATTGCGGAGATCAAACCCCCAATAGTCCGTGGGTACATTTGGCGCGGAGTTAGACAATATGTCGCTAGGGCCAAGTTTTTTCGCTGCATATTTAGCCTGTAATTGGGACCAAGTCTGAAAGGATAGAGATGGTGGCACTGGTGTTTGTTGGCCTACAAGCAGGATTTCAAAGTCCGATAAGAGTATTTGCCAAGACACAATGTCGACGATGAGATGGTGGGCCGTGAGGGAGAGGTAATGCTGATTCTCCTTGCCATCATGAATCAGATGACAAATGAAAAGGGGCCCATGTTGGATATCCAAGCCCTCCTGGTCGGATTGAAGTAAAGGGGCCGCTTCGTCGCGGCTTTCAATCCTATTTTCGCGATAGGAGTAGCTTCCGTCGGTGTCATCCGTAATCATTTGCTTCCACCGACCTCTGGATATTTCAATAAAGCGGGCACGGAGCATAGAGTGATTGTCGACGATCCACCGGACAGCTCTTTGGATCGTCTTCGACGATACTGGTTTGGAAAGACGAAATGATAAACTCTGGTTGAAATGGCTGTAGTGTGAGCCAGCGGTGTAAAAAAACATTTGCTGTATAGGCGACAAATCAAACAGGGAATTCAGTCGTTCGGTTGCCAGTGCAGGTTTTAAAGGCATATGTTCGGTTCTTAGACTCATCTGAGCGATGGTTTTTCCACGGAAGAGCGCTCCAACCGATGTTCTTAATCCGGCAGCGGCACATTGAGCGACTACCCGCATGGCCTGAATCGAATCACCTCCCAGTCTCATCCAATTATCGTCCACACCGATAGAGCTCGCCTCCATGTTCAATACTCGCGCCCAGATCCGTTGTAGCGTCCTCTCGATGCTTGTGGATGGTGCACGCTTGACGACTTTAGCCTCGGCGGAGTACTCGTGGATCTGGTCGAGAGACAACAAGCTGCAGGCTTCCCGAATCTGCCGGCGATCTAATTTCCCACTTCTCGACAGAGGGAGCCGACGCAGGGGAAGAAATGCCGCCGGGACCATATAAGATGGGATCGAGTTGGAGAGCTTGAGTCTTGCCTCGTGGGCCCTTTCGCAGAAGGATCGTGTCGGCTCATGGAAAAGGCCCTTCGCACTGTCTGCGGTTTGTTCGCCTACAAGGATGCATGCGACTAGGAGGGGTGTCCTTCCTTCGCCGGGCGGTACCACGACCTCGGCAACAACGTCAGCAATGACGGGGAAGGATTTTCTCACGTGATATTCAACCTCCCCAAGCTCTATGCGCTGGCCTCTGAGTTTGGTCTGTCCTTCTATCCGGCCGAAAAAGCGGATTGTACCGTCCAGATTATATTGGACAAGGTCACCGCTCTTATACAGGCGCCCCTCAGTGCCCTTCGACCGGAAGCCCAACAGCCAGGGGGGTGTTCCGATGTATGCTGCTGCTGTCTTCTCTGGCTCGTCAAGGTATCCTCTTGTGACTACAGGTCCCTCGATGATAAGTTCCCCAACCGCGCCGATGGCGGCGAGTTTCATGTGGTTTGAGCGGTCAACGATCCACCCATGACTACCCACCATGTGTCCAATCGTGCCTAATTTCCATCCTGTAGCTGCGACTTTGCCGGCACAACAGATAGTACCTTCCGCGGGGCCATATGCGTTGATCAAGCTTACTTTATTCGCCCATAGATCCACGAGGTTGTACGTGAGAGCTTCACCGCCGACAACGAGTGTTTTCAGGGTAGGGACATCCTCGGGCTGCAAAAGCGCCACCGTAGAAGGAGTAAGTATAGCTAAATTGATGCGCTGATCAGAGATGAAGGAGGCTAGATTGTTCATGCGATCATGTTCCGAGACGATACATAAACAACCCCCAACCCCCAAACTAGGTGAGTCACACGTCAGTACGCATTAGAAGTGTAGAGATAGGGGATATGCGACGTAGAAAATGCCGACCCTGCTGCCGGGTGCCTTCAGACGCGAGAAAAGAAAAATTCCAGAATCTACGTACGTATTAAAGACCTCGTAAATGCTAGCATCAAATGCGTACGATGCAAAGTGTAGACAGCGCGTCTGTGAGGTAAAACCCATCGCCTTGCCAGCCTGAGTAATACTGGTACTCCAATTGATGTGCTCCATGACTATGCCCTTTGGTGTTCCTGTACTTCCAGAGGTGAAAAGGATAAATGCGACTTGGTTAGGGGCGACAGTGGGCAATGTTGTATCAAGTAATGGCAAACTCTGTATGAATGATGAGGAGATGGAAACCGTGCTGCCAACAAGACCAAGAACCAGTTTCTGGTGGGTTACGGAAACAAGCATGAGGTCCGGTGTGGCTCTCTCCATCATTTGCTCGATCCGGGGGCGTGGGTGACCGGGATCAACAACAACACAAGCACAGCCTGCGCGGAGTACAGCTAGCAACACCACAATTGACCAACATGACTTTTCTAGGCAAATCGCTACCTTCGGTTCACGTTGAGGGCCGGGAGTAAGAAGGTACTGGGCTAGCCGTGCAGATGAGTCGTCCAGTTGACGGTAAGTTAACTTGCCGTCCCAGCTAGAAACCGCCTCTGCGTCAGGGCCGTTGCGGCAATGCTCAAGGACAAGATCATGCAAGGCTTCTGGGGTTGCAGACGGAAGTTGACCATGCCATATGGCCAATTGGGCCATGTCTTCTTTGCTAATGACTTCGACTTCCCGGATCGACTCACTCTGCTTTTCAAAGAGCCGATACAGAACGCTGTGGAATTGCTCCACTAGTCGTTGCGCTTCTCGCTTTTGAAGAACATCCGGATCATAGTTGACCGAGATGAGGAGGTTGTTGGACCCTTCTTCCATATGACAGAGCATCACAAAAGCGTAGCTAGCAAATGCCTTGTAGTCTTGGAAATTTTCCTGTTTGGCTTTCGCAAGTCCCCCAAGATTCATTCCCAATGTAATGCTGGGTGGTTGCACAACCAGCTGGCTTTGGAAGCCACATCCCTTAGCAGTATCCTCGTTGATTCTGCGGATGTTATGGAGTCCAAACTGCAGGAAAGGGATCATCACGATGGTCTGCTCTTGAAGTTCTAGCAATGAATCTTCCACCGTCTTCTTCGAGTCTAGAAGTACTCGTACAGGCACCGTAGCAATCGTTGGACCGGTTATCTCAGCAATTCCACTGACAGCAGCAGATCTGCCATCGGATGTAACCCCAAACACCACGTCATCCGAGTCGGTGTAATGTGAGAGCACGACTGCCCAAGCAAGCTGTATCATGGTCGCGAGAGTGCACTCTCCCTTCGACTTGGGTAAATTCGTGACTGAATGGGAGAAAGACTGGCTTGGGTTGGGGCTATAGTCGACATGTGGTAAGGCGGGGAACTGCGCAGCATTAAGGCTACTCATTTGGGATTTCCAAAACTCCCGACCCCCTTCAATTTGGACCGCTTCACGAATGAAACGGTTGAACGACCGAGGTAGAAGCTCTTGTCCCTGATAGGCCTTGAGAACCTGCTGCCATATCAATTGAAGAGACCATCCATCGTATAACGAATGGTGAATGGTCAAATGGAAGTGATGACTTCCACTTTCATCGTCAGACGGTGCCATGGACAAATATACTAGTGGAGATCCTGGGGCCATCGCTTCGTGCTCCGAATCATTTTCTTGGTCATCGACGGTTCTAAACGATTTCCACTGAGGCGGATCTTTCAGAATGACCTGGAATGTACCGTAATCACCCGGCTGAATGATTCTCGTGCGAAGGATCGAGTTTGTATGTAAAACTTGATTCCAGGCGTGTTGAAAACGGGGCAAGTCGGTCTCTCGAGGAATGACATATTTGAACCTAGCAATGTACATCCCAGAAGTCTTAGCGGAAAGGGATATCAAGCCTTCTTGAAGAGCCGTGCAAGGATAGATATCTTCAATCCGGTCTCGATTTACCCTACATTGGTCCATCGCAGCTTTTTCAATATGGCTCCGATCCATGCCATTTTGGATGAGAGATAGGGGCTGAATCCGATCTTCGACACCAGTAGCATATCTCCCAACCTTCTTTGCAAGCGAAGATATGGTCGGATTCTTGAAGACGTCAGCAACGCTGAACATGAGTCCAACGTCTTTGGCCATAGCAACCAAACTCATAGCGACAATGGAATCACCGCCCAATCTCACGAAATTCTCGGATGTGCTCAGATCGCCAAAAGGAATCTTCAAAGCCTGAGAAAACAAGTCCCGCAACATCCGTTCCTCATCGGAGATGGGCATCACTTTTTTCGTGTCCGTTGACTTGGTATGTTTGGTATGTTCATCTGACAGCTCTGCGGCCAGGTCACGGAGTAGTTTACGATCAAGCTTCCCAGATTTAGAGTACGGAAGTTGGTCGACTGGTATGAATACGCTTGGAACCATGTAACGTGGAAGGAGAAGCTCGAGCTGCGCCGTTGCCTCGTCGGCCAGAGTCTGGAATCGCTCATCGGACATCCTTAAAATTTGATGCCTAAGCAGTATAAAAGCTGTTAGAGCTGTGCCTCTTGTGCCTTTCTTTCTCGTGATAACCTCGGCGACAGTCTCTTGAGCTTCGGGGAAGCATCGGCGCAAGTGATACTCGACTTCTCCTAGTTCAATGCGCTGCCCACGAAGCTTGATTTGGGTACCTAATCGGCTCACATAGCGCAGAGACCCATCCTTAGTATACTGGACAAGGTCTCCAGTGCGATACAGGCGACATGTCCCACCCGGTCGGAATTCGGAGAGCCATGTGGGATACTTGTCACTCGGAATAAAGGTTTCAGCACTCCGCTCAGGGTTATTAAGATAACCATGCCCAACTATCGGAGATTCAACGAGTAGCTCGCCTACAGTCCCGATTGGCGTCAAACGTTGCTCATTTTGTGCATCCACTACCCAGCACACGGCACTGGTAGGAAACCCAACGTTATTGGGATCCCTATAATCACGGACGCTACGATGGAGCGTGGTAAGGATGGCGCACTCCGCAGGGCCATAGAGGTTTAGAAGATGGGCGTGGGGAGACCAAAGCGAGATAACTTCAGGCGCAATGGGCTCGCCGCATAGCACGAGCTTCTTTAGGTCGGGAACCTTCGACGGATCTATAATATTGGCTACTGATGGCGTCAAGCAGGCCCAGTTTGCACCAAGATCGTTGATTGCATCGACCAAGTTTCCACCTTGAATTTCTTCGTCCTTCGGGACGCAAATACACCCACCAGCCACGAGAGTCAGCAGGTTGTTGGCTATGCTGATATCAAACGCGTAAGCCGCGAACTGGAAAACTCGTGACGTCGGTTCCAGGTATAGGCCAACGCGGTTTGCTTGAGCGCTAGTGCACCACGAAATGTGAGAATGTATCGCGCCTTTCGGAGTTCCCGTTGAGCCCGATGTGAACACTGCATACATTGAGTTCTCAGGAGATACCGCCGGATCCGGCACCGATGATAGCGTTTCAGGTAACTCCCAAGGTTTCCAGTCAGTACCAACGATGACCGAGCGTGGTGCAAGTTTAGAAGCTAAGTCTGCGTTCCGCTCTGAAGATATCACAAATGGCGCTTTCGCGTCGCGACATATTCCTTGTAACCGTTGAACCGGATGGGAGGGATCAAGAAGTATAAAAGCACCACCAGCCTTCATGACGGCCAGCATTACAATTGTAGTCCAGCAAGACTTTTCAAAGCAAAGTGGGATAAATATTTCCGGGCCAATACCCTGATCGATCAAGTAAGCGGCCATATTTGATGACAGTTTCTCCATCTTGCCGTACGTAAAGCTCCCATCCCATGCGCATACCGCAGGCGACTCCGGGAGAAGTTTTGATTGCTTTCGAATAAGATCATGCGCGCAGGCGTGGATAGGGTCAGGGAGAGTGCCGTTCCATACCGTCAACTCGGCCCAATCCTCAGAGCTGGTGACATCCAGGTCGCGAATGGTCCGAGCGCTCTGAGAAGGGTTCAATTGCTGAAAGATGTGCCGCATCTGTTGCAACATCCGTCTAAATTGAGTCTCATCAACAACGTTGGGGTCAAACGTTGCATCAATTTCGACAGAGCCAACCACTTGTCGGCAAATCAAAGTCACAGCATACGTGCTAAAAGCATCCAATGCCGCCAGATCTCGGGACGCACGGAACAATGCTGGAGGGTCATCGGGCTGAGGTTGGATGACCAGAAGACTCTGAAAAGCAGAGCAAGCCAAAGCGGCCTCCGGCCCCATGCGACTGATATGTTGCAGACCAGCTTGCTCGAACGGCATCATAGCTACTGAATCCTCCTGGACTTTCCGCAGGGTGTCGACTATAGTGTGATCCAGCTGCAGGTGAAGACGGTACGGGATTGAAGCGATCGTTGGACCGGTCATATCCTCGATTCCAAGGACCGGAGCGCCACGTCCAGCTACAGTGAGACCAAATATGGTATCTGGACTGTCGGTATAGAGGGAGATGAGGATACTCCATGCCAGTTTAAGCCGGTTGGGTACACTAAACTCGCTTTTCCCATAGGAATCGACCGGAAGCGTATTGGTCGTCTTAACCGTAGGGTTGGGTGTGTAGGTTGCAGAAGGTAATGAAGGAAATGCAGCAACCTGCACGTCCGCAAAGTAGCGGCTCCAAAATCCCTCGTAGTTTGGTCTCGTCCTTGCTATATAGTCGATGAAGCGGTTGAATGGACATGGCGGAAGAGAAACAGTCCCATCGTATGCCGATTGCACCTGCTGCAGGAGTAACGGCAGCGACCAACCGTCACTGAGAGCATGGTGAATTGACAAAACAAATCTACAACTACCCTCACAGGAGCCAGATTGGCGGAGAGAAAGCCGAGCCAGCGGCCGGCCCAGTGCCCAGGTATCTGATATCATGGCCTGGCAAGATGACGACTTAGCGTTCGTTTCTGACTCCCAAGGTAGGACATCGCGAAGAACGATTTGATACATGGAACCAGTGGTCGACTGCATGAAACGTGTTCGAAGGATTGGGTTGGAGGCTATGACGGCGTTCCAAGCTCGTTGGAATTGCTGGATATCCAAATTCGGAGGGAGTTCGTATTCAAACGCAACTGTGTACGCACCAGGCCTCCTTGCAGTAAGAGACATGAGCCCTTCTTGTAGGGGTGTACACGGATACAAGTCCTCAACATCGCGCCGGTCTTGAAGCTGGCAAGTTTGCATCGCTCGACCTATGAGGGCTTCGCGATCCTCACTTTTAGGAATTAAAGAAAACGGCTGAACCGGGGTTGCCGCCTCAACAGGCGCCGGCGTTAGAGAGGCTACCATCTCAGCAAGGCTTCCATGTCGAAGCGCGTCGCCAATAGCAAGTATGACTCCTTGCTGTCGAGCCGTACCAGCAAGTTTCATAAGGTGGATGGAAGTACCGCCGAGCTCAGTGAAGCTATCATCCAAGCCTATATCACTTGTAGGGATGCGCAGAACAGTTGCCCACAGTTGTTGCAGGAGCTTTTCCAGATGAGTAGATGGCGCTCGTTTGGCCGTCAGAACCTGGGCCGCGCCATACGAGCGAAGCTGATGTTGAGTCATTGTCGCGGTTAGAGACCGTAGTTTTTGCCTATCGCTCTTGCCGCTCGGCAAGAGGGGCATATGCTTCAAAGGCAGAAAAAGGCTTGGAATCATCCAGTCGGGGATAGCTCCTTGTAGCTTTTGTTGAACCAGCCGAGCCCGAGCATGGAAGTCGCCGCTTGCCTCAAGGAGCCAGGGCTCACTGGTGCCGGCATCCTGCGCACTTGCTTGAGCCTGTAACAGAACAAATGCGACCAGTATCTCCACATCTTGGCTCTTTACAATGTCAACGACGAGGTTGTGGGCGTCGGGCAGTAAATTTCGCAAGTTATGCTCTACCTCAGCCACCTCGAGCCGCTGGCCGTGGAACTTCTTCTGGTCATCTTTCCGCCCGACGTACCGGATCGAGCCATCGGCTGGATTGTACGTACACAGATCGCCAGTCTTATACAGCTTGCCGTCCATTGACATGGAGTCGGGTTTAAACCGGGGGTGCCAAGGTAGTAGGTCAATAAAAGCCGCCTCAGTTCGGGTCGGGTCGCCAATGTACTCTCGGCCAACTGCCGGTCCCCCCAGAAGCAGCTCGCCAACAGCTCCGACTGTCGCTAGGCACTCGTGGTTGTCAGGGTCGACCAGCCAACATTCTACACCAACCCCGAACCCCAGGTTGGTATGGTCAATATCGCCGACACTGCACGGCCGGACGAGGTTGACCACTGCAGCCTCGCTCACACCATACGCGACATAGAGACTCAAGTTTGGCGCCCACTTGCGCACATCATTCTCATTTATTGCCTCGCCTCCCAGGATTAGGATGCGGAGCATAGAGAAGTCAGCCACATCGACGATTCGTGCAACAGATGGTGTCAGGAGAGCCCAGTTGGGCTGTAGCCGGTGAACCTCGCCGACAAGATCGCTGGTACGACCCACTTCGGAGGGGACGCAAACACATGCACCAACGATCAATGCCGTTAGAATTTCGGTGAGACACGCATCAAATGCATACGACGCGAACTGCAGCACACGCGACTCGGCGCTCATGCCGGTCGCCGCCGCGTGCGCCACGGCGCTGCTGCAAAAGGCCCGATGCTCAATTGCTACAGCTTTCGGGCGACCAGACGAGCCAGAAGTGAAAATAGCATACGCCACATTGTTGGGGCTGACGTCTACTGCGACCGTTATTACCTGGGTCGGGTTATGGTCGCCAGAAATAAAGATTTCCGGAGCCAGTTGTTTTGCAATTTCAGCGGTCTGGTTTGATGCGATGATCCTCGTCGCGCCAACGGTTCGACACATCCCTTTCAGCCGATCTATCGGGTGGGTTGGGTCCAGAAGGACAAAAGCACCGCCGGCTTTCAAGACCGCAAGCATTGCCACAGGTACCCAGCACGACTTCTCGGAGCAGATTGGCACGTACGCTTCGGGTCCCACGCCATGTTGGGCCAAGTGTGCGGCAAGAGACGTTGAGAGGACATCAAGTTCCGTATAGGTAAATTGCCCATCCCAGGCATAAATTGCAACTGTTTCGGGCTGAGTGCGAGCGCGGTCTTCGAACATTTGGTGAATACAAGTGTTGTAAGCCCTGGGTGCTTGGGAGCCCCGGGCCTTCTCTTGCGACAGACTGGCGTACTCATTGGTGAGTGTCATTAAGGCTGGGGCAGAGGTCATTGCAATGCCGTTGCTTGACCGATCTATACCACGATCAACCTCCATCTTCTGTGTAGAGTAAGGTGGCATGTTCACGCTTCTGTTTGTATGTGAAAGGAGTGTTTAAATTAATATGGGCAATAGAGATTGTTCTCACGAAGTTGCGGCAAAGACTGCCAAATCGATTATGTTGTCGAGAAAATAGAAGCACGAAGTGTACTCGCCTGGCCTAATAACAGCACACAGGCTAGAGCGGAAGAGGACCTGGCCCTCTAGCCTGTCAGCTAACCTTGTTCCTGAAGACTTGGCACGCTGCCTAGAACCAGTGGAGAGCTACAAGCGAATACCAATGGCGCTGTTAGGAATCGAACCAAACTCACTCAACAACTGGTAGGTGCAGTGGCCCGCCAGCGGGGAGACACGTGCCTGATGTCGAGGTTACTTGCAGATCAGGCTATTATATCTCTATACTATCAGCCAGTAGCGCTTCAGGCGGCAGTCGGGATGTAACCGTGACGAAGGTGGGGAAACCCGTAGATCATCCGACCATGGTTAAGATCCCAATGCTGCAGTCGGGGTGTAACCGTGACGAAGGTGGGGGACCCGTAGATCATCCGACCATGGTTAAGATCCTAATACTGCAGCCGGTGAATACGGGGGTTCCCGCAACGGCACAGCCAGGATGAAGTACTCCCATTTCGAATCAGTGTCTCGGGGCCCAACTTAGAGCTTGATCGACAACGCTTTTCGGGGCTCAATTAAGGGGGCTAATGGCCTAATGACACCACCCTCTGGGCAGAAATTCCTCAGCCAAGACGCTAAATACCGAATCTAGCCCATTTTAGGTGTAGTTTTCGTAATGGTTGTCGTCAACGAGTCCTTCACACCCAAAGCAATATATCTTTTCGCCCGGAGTTATCGAAATCCCTAGAATAGCTTAGATCAATAGCAAAAATTAACGAAAATGGCGCTTCCTAAACGACTGTTGCGAACAGTCGCTTAAAAAGCGCTATCTTTGCGTTATAAAGTTATAAAGTAACAAATTTATTAATTCGAAGCTATCTTTATCGTTATAAGCCGCAAAATATAAAGGAGCTTTCAGTTTAAGAATGTATTCAGCGTACAACGATCACTTTCGTTATTATATAAGCTTTGCGTATACTGAAAGAAGTTAAAATAAAGAAAAAGAAGGATCGGCGATATTTACCTGTAGCAAAAAAAAAAAGCTTATAATCCGGAAGGTCCTAAAGCTTTACGAAAGTTCGCAAAGAAGATTTTAAATAAATTAAATCGAAAATTTAAAGATTTTTTCCGCATAAGTAAATCTTAATTCTTTTTACTGTTATAATAGCTTTAGGATTATATTGGTTTCGGCGATACCCGCTATACCTCCGCTGCCCAAAAGCTTATAATATTCCTATATATTATGGCCTCTAACGAAATATAAAAAAACGCGACTAATCGGTTTTTTACTTTGCAAAATACTGTTTATTTTATCGTATACGAATTTTTTAAATATATAATAACGCTTTTTCGTACTTTCGTAAAATAACCGAATACGAAATATTTTACGCTTTCGATCGAATTAAATTCCAAGTTAAAACAATTTAATAAGTATATCGAGGCAGTTAATAATACTTACTTCCACACTTTTATTAAGCAAAATAAGTAACGCGGATAACAAAGTTACAAAAGCTTTATTTTGCAAAACGTATTCGCAACTATAAAGCGTAATAAAACCTTTAGTTACGTATTAACCGGCATTTAAAGTTTTATGCATAACTCCAAGTTCCTTACGGATATTACTTCGCGAAACTTCAAAATGCCGCCGGGTCGGTTTTATCTAACTAACAGTAACTTCGGCAGTCGACAGGGGATTATCGTACCTTTCCCGGCGATTAGATACCATTTTTAAAAGTAGCGGTTAAATCAAAAAAAACCTTAAACGGCAAAAAAACTGTATAACCTACGCCATTCGAAAATCAAAGTTATCGTAAAACAGATATTCGGTATACTAAAAAGAAAATATAAGATCATACGGTATTCCGCGCCCGAATATAACTTAATATCGCAGGTCCGATTCGTATATACCGCATATACCTTATACAACTTTATCAAAAAAAAAAGGCAGAAAAAATATAAATAAAAAACGAAAACTTACGAAAACTAAAAAGGATATCCTCGAAAAACGGCAGCAACGCGCTACTTCAAAGCTAAACGGAAAACATCCTTATAATATACGGTAACGGATAACCCTAAAACAATAGCGGAATTGTCAAGAATATATAACGATAATTCCTGATAATAATTAACAGTTAAATTAAAGAAAAGTATATTAATTTAATAAAAAACGCGTTATTTTACAAAAAAATATATTACGTTACAGAAAAATATATACGTTAAAAAAAGGAAGAAATTAAAAATAACTAAGCATTAAATTAAAAATAGCAACTATATACAACAGTTTTGATAAAATTCTTTTAAATACAGAAAAACCGTTGGTTTATAGATAAATTTCAAAAATATCAGGTATTTCGGGAAACTGTTACAAAACAACTTTTTATTTACAAAGCTCCTATTCGAATACTTTCAACCTAATAAGCCGTAATAACCCCCCTAATTAAACCCCCCTAAAGCCCCCTAAAGCCCCTTATTTTCAATATATAACAAAATTCAACACCAAACCTTTCAAGCGATAAAACTTAACAACGCAATAAAAAACATATAATAATTTTTACATCAATCAATTCGCCTTTTAAAAGTAATCATTATACATATTTTTAATCGCGATTTGTCGCAAAAAAA
>QJNY01000133.1:0-162102 GCA_004155945.1 Monosporascus sp. mg162
GGGAATGGGCTCCTCAGAGGTCGCTGGGTAAGAAGTGGGCACGGGCTCCTCAGACGTTGCCGGGTAAGAAGTGGGAATGGGCTCCTCAGAGGTCGCTGGGTAAGACGTGGGAATGGGCTCGACCGGCTCAAAGGGGCAGTAGATGACGGTCTTGGTGTCCGTGACAGTCGTCACAACCTCGGGCTGGGTGTAGGTGCCAGGGGGGTAGCTGGTGATGGTCGGGACGACAACGTCGGTTTCTTCCTCCACGTAGGTGGTCGTCGGAGCAATGGTGTAAGTACCCTCGGACGGGCAAACATACTCGGTGGTCTTGATCACGCTAGTGACAACACCCTCACTGGTCTCGACGGTCGGATACGGGCAGGTGACGGTCGTAGCGGTGGTCACAATGGTGACAACACCACCGATGGTGTTGGTACCGGATGGAACCTTGGTCGTCGAGGGAACGCAAACCGTGGTTTCCTCAGTCAGAATGACGGTCTCAGCTGGGTAGGTGACCACGCCGGTTGTTGTAGGCGTGTGAGGAACAGGGGTAGGCACCACGATAACGGTCTTCTCATACGTCGTGGGAACCGGGCTCGAGCTAATTGTAGGAGCAACCTTGCTGGAGCTAATCGTAGGAGCAACCTCGCTCGAGCTAATCGTAGGAGCAACCTCGCTCGAGCTCGTGGTAGGAGCCGAAGGGGACGGGGGAGGCATAACCAAAGTCGGTTCACCATAGTAGGTGCTGTAAATAGTAGTGCAACCGCAGGTCTCGGTCCCGTTGGTAGGGTTCTTCTTCAGCAGCCCGTGGAACACCTCATGGCCGTGTCGGTAGTGGAGGGTGCCGGCGGCGGTAGTACCAACCAGAGCAGCAGCTGTAGCTGCCGCAAACGTTGCCTTCATTTTGACGAATACCAGAATTCCAAATGCAGAACTCCTATTACGTTCAATTATGTATATATGGTGTTGTGGATTAAAAAAGAATGCCCGCTAAAAGAGTGAAGCGGTGGGTGGAATGCGCAGCGAAACGAAAGACGAAAGCTTGAACGATGCCTTCACGCCAACGATATCGACGTCAAGAGGGCCGTTTCGTGGGAGGTGAAAATAAAAGGGAAAGGAACGGAGGATGAGCAGACCCTATTGGCTTTATTATGGCTCCATGGGTTCATGGATAATGGGGTACCAGGTCCAAATTGGTTACGGTCATTTCTGAAAAGGGGCTTGATGGGCGGCCATTGGAGAGAGGATGGCGGGCGCATCTCCCCAGTCCGACTCCATGGTACCCACGTCCCAGGTCCTTGCACCGCATTAAGGGTGCTTTTCCTAGCGCGGGCATTTTTCTTGATGATCTGGATGCTGGATTGAGGAGAATCCAGCCGGGGTATGAAAATTACGTAGATCCGTCGGCGAGATCCGCACTTGGTAAATATCACGAACCTCCTCCCTCCACTTATTAGATGGAGTTTTACCCCAAGAGAACCTCTTTGCCGACGGGAATGATGTTTCTAAGTTAATGGAGGAGAGCTGACAATACAATATGTAGGGTGTTTTGACCGCAATCCTGTACAAGAGAACAGGCCGGCGACTGTAGCGGATAAGCGCAGATTGGCGAAAATGGATACAAAATAAATAGGGGATTGCAAGAGCCGTCGTCAACTCTTCTCTCGCGTCCAATGAGAAGCCGAGTCAAACAGGGAAATTTTACTAAGTAGGTAACAAAAATCTACTGAAAGCCACCAATGCAAGTGGCCAGAGCTAGTAAGGTAGCCAAGGCTGATCAAACCGTAGCTGACCTAACGTTAGCTTCAAGGACTCCCCTGTTGTTGTTCGTGTTCTGCGGTGGAGCTTCATCGTTGATGGCCCTATCAGAACATATTGGGAAATTGCCCAGCAACAAGCGAAATTGCTCAACCTCACGTGAAGGCGATGCAGCTTTTCTAATAAGTTGCAAGAAAGTCTGGGCGAGAGCTCCGGAGGTGTACGAAGAAACGACGAAGGGTGATCACCGGCGTGGAATGGGCTCACAATTGGATTGTATAGATCGCCTCCTGTCGTTACGGAACGAAAGGCTTGCTTGCTTGCATCTACGTAGACTACCTGCCTACGTACATGCATATGTTACAGGTAGTGTACCGGACTCCGAATTGTAAACAACTCTGTTACCTTCTCCTACTCAGTACTCCTTGTTATGACCCCTTTTTATGGTTACGGGGACGCGACTCGGTGCCAACGCAGGAGCCTCCTTTGAACCCGAATATCAACTTGTGCACATGCAGCTAGGCTAAGGTACTTCTTATTAAGCTTATTACGGATTAACGGATGCTCTCAAACTGCTTTTTAGGTAAGCCTAGAATGCTTGCGTGCGACGTGTGGATAGATCCCCTTTGTGAGTTAGCGCGGAACCTATGTTGACCAATCTCTGTCCCAATATGGTAATTGTACCTGCATATCCTCTAATATATATAGTATTGTTATGCCGTACGCACTCCTCGATCTCAGGCACGACTGCTGGGTACGATGATATTACGTCTAACGTTCCAAGTCATTTCGTTATTGCGGGCTAAGTAAGTACTGCATAGTGCCTTTTTTACTCCAGAGCCGATTGACAATTCCTCACTTTACCTATCAGGCTCGGGTCAAAATAGCTGGGACACCCCACCGCCCACACTTTACACCCATATCAACAAACCATATTTAGTTATACGTAATTTAACGTAGAAAATCCGCAGGAACGTACCGAAACATCTACCGTAATCTCCCGCTTTTGCTTTTTATAATAACACTAAAAAAAATAAAATTATTATCTTCAATGCGTTGTTGCTTTAATTGCAAGTGAAATAAAGGGTATTATAGAAATTGGGCACGTTTTAGTATGGGGTGTGGGGGTGTCCCAACTATTTTGACCAGAGCCTGCCTGTATACGACGTAAAGAGCGGTTCGTAACCAGGCAGGTCATTGGTTTCTCCTCTTTTCGACACCTTTAAGTACATACCTACTTCGTAGCTCGACAGGTTTACGCAGTAGGGCACGGTAGTTGAAGAGTGGCATATGCGGGGCCCATCTCCCCCAATGTCCCGATATCGTGGCGTCGTTCTGTCTCCCGTCCAGCCTATTAAGCTCCAATCCATCACGCTGATCAAAAAGGACCTTTGTCGCGAAGACGACCATGTCGCCCTGTTGCCGTCTAGGTGCATCTGCAAATCACAAGGATAAAGTGAGTGCAGGGGCCCTGAAGGTATTTTTTTTGTTCTAGTTTCCCATATCCCACTCTGGGGACGCTGTGCCTTCTCCTGCCCGTCCCCTTAACAGGTAATCAGCTTGGCGAATTTCGTCTGTCCTCGTACATATTGTGGTGCGGTAGTTCCATACTATAAAGGGCCAAGGGGAATTCATAGGCGTCTCTCTTGTTCTACACTCTGGGGATGGCATAGGCAAGGATACGCATTGCATCACTACTGTACTGAGCCTATCCTGAGTAAGGCAAGCTGCTATTTATGTGCGATATTGCTAAGGTTGTAGAACTTATGGTGGGCCTCACACTCAATCCCGAGACGACCATTCCCTTTCTATAGGGAGTAGTTTGTGGTCCGCTGTGCCGAATTTAGTTGCAAAGAGACACAATGTATCTGCTCGCCCTGAAGGGTGATTGCGATAGCCCGGAGACCACGGTAAGTTGGATAACATCTCAAGAGGTGACGTTAACAGAGCGCAACGATCCAATGCCGAGACGTGGTAAAGGTGCCTACGTTTATCTGTGGGCTTGCCCTAAGTCTCTAGGATCGAGCAACGTGGCGGGGGATGATATCAACCTTCAACCTCTTAGGCAAATGGTAGCGTGATACAGCTCATCGCGGTTGGGGCATGTGGCTGGTTTGACAGAAATCTTTCCGAGTTCACACGCAAATGTTCCTCTTCTTGGACGAACTTGAAATGAACTCGGCCGATGACAGAAAGTTTATCACGCTGGGAGGAGCTGCGGGACTGCCTCTTGAAACATGCATCTCGGAGCTAGCAGGAGGAGGCTGCTTTGAAGCTACAATGATTATATTAGATACAACAGCGGCCAATCTGATAGCTGTCTAGGTGTAAAGCCTGAAGAAGAAACGTTGCTGGTGGGCATTAAAAGGTGAATAGGGGGTTACATGGTCCTCCCTTATTCTTCCAGTGTCTAATGAGACCTTTTCCAACGCCGACAAAACTAAAGTCCGCCATGAGGGTCGTCTAATTCATCCCGCAAATTGCCACCAATTTGTTCATGTCCGGGTTTCAGGCGTCTTCTTGCGCCCATTACAATTGGAACACAGCACTGAGTGCAAGCGACACGGCGAATAGAGCGACCTTTCACTCCAGTTAGTCTCCTTCAAGATGTTGGACCGGTACCTTGGACTTACAGAAACACCACTGACTCCGCTCCTCGAGATGGGCGGCCCAGTCTTGTCTGTGGTGTTGTGCGTGCCGCCCATGCCGGTCATGCCACTATGATTCGTGCCGGCGGCCGAAGTAGTAGATGTGGACAAGGTGTTGTCCATTATCATCGAGGTTGACTGGCCCGCAACCTCTTCGGGTGATGGTGCAGTTGACATCTCGGCAGGCATGGATGTCTCCACGGAGGTGGACATGGGGGTATCCGTAGCTGTCGATGCGGTATTAGTGCCTCCTGTGGGAGAGTCGTTCACGAATGCAGTTTGAGAGGGACTCTCATTTTCCGTTGCTGCTGGGGTTGTACCGTCCGTCCCAGGCATATCCATGCCCGACATCTGGGCAACGGCGGAAGAGGCCAGAGCCAAAACTACAACACGCTTGCTGAACATATTGGTTGGTTAGAGGGCGAGATATTCTGTATGTCTGGAAAAGCAAGGCGGAACTCGCGGAAGATATAATGGCAAGAGGGAAGGGCGAAGATTAGGGTTCAGAGGCTTTAATGGTCCATAAAGACTAAGAGCATGTCTTTGACGGTGTGCCACTCTGGTAGATCTTATACTTCAAGGCCCGTATGAGTTGCCCAGACTACGAGGCATTCCAGTCAATTTGGTACATTCATTGTATCTCGGACCGTGCCTCAAAGGAGACATGATGGCGCCCCGGTAAGACGTTCGAACGCAGAGACAATTAAAATATTTAGGCGGTGGTGGGATATGGTCTCCAAGACGTCTCTGGCCTTTGTCACCTTCATATGAAATTCTCGAACCATTCTAAATCCGGATCATCAGGCCTTTGTTGGTTTGGAATTTGCTTTGCACTACTGAATCATCGAGCAGAGTATGGAATCGTGATGTGTAAGACATTCAATACGACCTCTAATTCCGCACCCTATGGCTGTCGCAGGAGCTCGTAGGTACGAAGTTACAACGTACTTATTGATCGAGGTCCATATGTAGTCACGTGATGTGGCGTCGCCAGACTTTTGCCTCCTGGAACTCGAAATTTTGTTTGGCCGCGAGCCGCACTCGAGCCGCCTGGTGCCATTCCTTCCCCAACCGAGATATCGGTTTACCACTTTCAACTCGGAAAAATTTCACTAGGTGACTGTGGAATTTACGGAAATGCTACAGGTTTCGAGGAGATCATACGTTTGTTGGCGATGTGCTCTTGGCAGATCAAGAACAGGTCGTGCCAATGTAAGACCAACGGCGGCTTGCTTAGTGGCAAACAACCAGCTTCATGTGCCTTTGAGCAGAAAGGTGCGTTCATCATGGAATAATTCAAAGGTTCACCAGCCTCGTTCTAATAGCTATTTGCAGGGACTTGCGACAGTCCAACATTCGGTATCACCGACATCTCACAATGCTCAGGAAGGGTCATTAGATGCACAAGGAGGGGGCCCTCGGTCGAAGAAGGAGCCACTGTCGATCAGGGAACGCCTACGCATTTGGGATGAAGAGAACCCCGATGCAGCACAGTCTATGCTCACTGACTTCCCTCTGGAAGGCGAATTGTCCAACAGTTTCACGAGGCCACAAAATGCTGCCGTGGCACAGTTTGAAGCAAGCACACCCCTATTTGAAGGTGACGAGCTGGAAGATCTGCGCTCGGACACTGCACGTTTGAAGCCTGGAGACTTAGTGGAATTAAGGTAAACATCTTCGTTCTATACCCTGCTCGACAGGACGTGTCTGACATGTTATGGCCAGTTCCCAAGGGTCAAGACGTCCCGTGCTTGCTATCTGCCTTGGCCGCTTCAACGGCTATGAGCATTACTACACTAGCGGCGGAAAGTGGTTCTATGGGCTAGGAGTTCGGACGCTGTTCGTTGTTCACGGTTTTGCTTCCGTTGCCGAACTAGAGCCCATCATCGCCGAGTTACCGTCTACGGAGGCTCCGTTGGAGAAGTTGAACGCCCTGCAAGATCTTGGCCATAGCCCAACCCGATCTTCTGGAGCCAGCCTCCTTGTGAGAATGTTGGAATTTGTGCAATCTTCCGAAGCGATCTACCAGGCAAATGCTGGCACGCTAGATGCTTCTAGTGCCTTCATTGGGGATCCTGAAAAGCATCGGTATCTTACTCTACATGAGATTGCTGATCTTCTTCTCCCTGATCACCTCAAAGAAGATGGGAAATTCAACCCGTCTGCATTATATGCAGTGCACAGAGCTCTCCTACAGGACGAGGTCTTCTTCAGACCTCTTAAGGAGACCGGCCACCGCAGATCGTACCTTTTTGAAGTTAGTCCACTTTCCGAGGTCCGTATTGTGCAGAGAGTGGAAAACATAGTCCGCCAATATCTCGAGCTGCAGGATAAGGCTCGTCACCACGGTCCGAAAATCCCATCTCCTATGTCTTCTTTCGTTAAAACCGCTCGGAAAGTCATTGACCAAAGCCGAAAACACCGGGTATGGACAGAAAGTGGCATCATCGGACCATCTACTGCCGAGGAACCACAGTTGCCGGAGTGGTCTGCTGCAGATATCGAGATCTTGCAGTTCATAGAACTTTGGGCCGGATACCAGAAGTTCCCTAACTATTCCCGCTTCCAGTGCATAGGCTCCGCGATCCTACGAGCTGTCGACAGATATCAGGATGCCGAAACGCTTACGCCGTCGATGGGATGGACATTTCTCCAGGAGGTTCGTTGGATACCTCCTTGGGAGATCCCAGCACGTTATCGTACGCGGTTCCCGGGCGTCGAAATTAAACGGGGCGGCGGGTACACCCGGCCACTCCATGGCATGCTTGATAGGCACATCAAGAAAGATATATTCGCCGACGGCCGCAAAGACTGGGACGGTGTAACCGCCTACTGTATAGATGCGGTAACTACAATGGACATTGACGATGCGGTCTCGCTGGAAAGGACGTCCGTTCCTGGCCAGTATTGGATTCATGTGCACGTCGCAGACCCGGCATCTTCTATCGCTGCTGAAACACCCGTGGCTAAGTACGCTGAGCTTATGCCGGAGACGATCTATCTGCCCGGCCACTTCGAACGCATGCTACCTAGCAACCTCAGCCAGGAAATGTTTTCTCTTGCACCAAACCGGCCATGTCTCACGTTTAGTGCCTTGGTGAATGATGACGGCATGACCATAGAACACCGGGTCACCCCTGGGCGCTTAACGGATATCGTGTACATGACTCCAGAGGATGTCGCTTCCGCTATTGGAGAGAAGAGGGCGGATCCATTGGTCGTAGGCGATGCGTTGGCCATCGGCCATGTACCAGAAAACAAGGCTCCACCTAGGAAGGTGACTCGTCCCGAGGATCTGAGTCAACAGCAAAGAGCTGACCTTTCTAAACTATCCGAGCTCGGGAAAGCTATCCAAGCTGAACGGCTGAATAGAGGGGCTACTCCTTTCTATCATCCGCGTCCCGAGCCTCAAGCTTACTTTGACCGAGTATCGCAAGAAGACAAGGACGGTTTCATCTTGACGCTTGGAGATCCGTCGATCCGAATCGCGTATCCTCAGCGCTCTGGTACTGAGCTTGTTGAGCATGCCATGCGACTCGCAGGCGAGATCGCCGCCCGCTGGTGTCACGAACGCGGGATCCCAATTCCCTTTCGCACACAGCCCAACGCAATCCAGAACGCTGATCTTATCCAACAATACACTCGCGACGTCTTCTATCCCCTTCTAGCAGCTGGCATCCGCCCAGAGGACAACCAGTGGCGACACCTGCAGGCACTCCTAGGCGGTGATGAGATATCCGCCACCGCCGGGCCTCACTTCACCCTCGGCGCGGACATGTACACTAAGGCCACCTCCCCCCTGCGTCGTTTCTCCGATCTCATCGTGCACTGGCAAATTGAAGCAGCCATCCTCCACGAGCGCCGCCACGGCAAGTCACTCATCGGAAATAAGGATGACAGCTTCTTGCCTTTTAGTCGCGAGCGCCTCGACCGCATGCTCCCCATGCTGCGCGTGCGCGAGCGCCAGGTCCGCGCCCTCACCAGGGGCGACGGCGCCGATCAGTGGATCCTGCAGGCGCTCGTGCGGGCGTGGCGGTTCAACGAGGCCGAGATCCCCGAGACCTTCAGGTTCAGCGTCGTCCACCTGGTGGGGCGCCGAAGCATCATGGGGCGGCTGGACTGGTTCGACCGCCCCGCCTTGCTGCGGCCCGAGACGCTGAACGACGTCGCCAAGATGGCCGACGTGCGCATCGGGGACGTCTTCAGGGTCAAGCTCAAGGACGTCAACGTCCACGCAAAGCAGATCGTCGTTGAGGCGCTCGAGCTGCTCGAGCGGGCGGGCGACGACGCGGCGGCGGCGATGACTGCGCAGGTCAAGGAGACTCCAGCGGCGCAGCAGCTCGAGGCTCCGTGATCCGGAGTGATGGGAGATCCGTGTGACGGGTTTGAGGTCATGACGCCGGGTAGTTAATACGTCCGAGATGTAGGGTACGTTGTTGGGAGTATGTAACTAGACTGAAATTCCTCGTGTGATGGAACAGTGGACTAGTCATGTAGTATGCACCTAGCACACGGGAGACGACTGAAAGAGTCGTATGCAATGTATTACATTTCCGAGACCAGACACATCAGCTCAACTCGGGGGTGAGCAGGCACGCTAGCCCCCGGAGGAACTCAGATGACATGCCAGCCCGCGCCCGACCCCTCTCTCACCCTCCGGGACACCGCAGGAATGCCCATTGCTGATCTGAATCGAAGGCTCCCCGCTTACGCGCAACCAGCCCAGCACTGGAACGTGGAGAGAGACGAGTCAGTTAAGCCACGACCCGATCTACATATGACTGGACCGAAGCGGCCCTGGAACGCCATCACATTTATTAATTTCCGGGTAATATGTTCGGGTCGGCGTCAGGGCTGCCTAAACAAAGTGTGTGTCACAGATGCTCGCGCAGTGAACCATCTGCGTTACGTAGCTTTACTTCAGCGACCGATGGACCATACTCGCTTAGCTCCCGAAGGCAGTTTCTCCCAATAACAGAATATCAGCCGTGATATACATTGTGAAGGTGTAGAAGCGCTACGTAAAACAAGACCATTCTGAATTTCTTTGCCGCCGGTCGAATCAACGCCAAGGCAACGAGAGGGGTCCTGATGCACAGAGTATATGCGCCTGACGGCGTGGCCCCCGTCACCTTGCAATAACCGTCCAAGACCAGAGAATTATGCCTATGAATCCGGCCCCTTGACGTGAAACCGTACGCGTTCCATTTTCCGTTACCGCCTTGCCTGTATTCCCTGTTCAAATTTTAGGGTCTCGTCGGACCTAACCTTACGATAAGTTGCCGTTCCCTCTGGCATCTCTGATTTAAAACATCAAAATAGCAACCGATTCCGCCGGAACGCCCACGCAATGCAAGTTCATGATCGAATCGAGCTTGAAAAGCTGGTAAGAACAGACCGATAACGCCATGCCGACTGTGGTGGGATAGGCGACTCTTATGCACTACTCTGCCGCTTGCAAGACCCTTGCCACCATCATTAAAAAGCCGACCCTTTTTCTGGCCAGGCCTGAAATCAGTACTGACAAAATCACCTCCAGCCGACATTCCAGATGACATGAACGATGTCACGGGCAGTATTGACAGTGTCGACCACGCGGCCGACAAGACCTTGGTAAGGCTGAGCCTCGGTGACATCAACCGGCATTAACATCCCGGATTCAGTTCGACGTAACCCCTCGGGTTGTGCCGCAGCATTGTTCTGAGACGCCGACACCTGAGAGCTTGTCTGTCGGAATTGGGATGAGTCGATGGGATTCGATACAGTGGTGGAGTTATCCATCTCCATAACCAGAACATCCTCATCGTCCTCATCGTAGTGTAGCGATCCAGAGGGTCTCGAGGGCCGTAATGTTTCCTGGGATGGCGAAGGCGATAGTGCCGGGCTCCTGCGGAAGCTACTACTATGCTTCATCGCGCTCTCAGTCGGTTCTGGCGAATCTACGCGATATTTTAGCGTCGTCGATGGCAACATAGCGATGGTTTTGCTCTCTGTGTTAAGATTCGGTTGGGGCTTCTTCCGTAAGATGGGCTTCTTGGTCGACCTTGTCGTTTTCATCATAACACCATCATCCGAATCGCTGTCGTCGCCGTACATCCACCGTGCGTGGTCCAACTCATCTTCCTCATCATCGTCTCCTTTGACATCCACCGCAATGCATTGCTTAACCTGCTCGTCGAAATGTATATGTTTCCGCTCACTTGCAGGGGATTCCACACATGATGTCGAAGCAGACGATACATCGACCGTGTTCTCATAGGACCGCCTCCGAGGAAAGAAAGGAAAGGCGACATAATCGACTGTCGAAGCCCTGTGGAGGCTCGGACGACCTCCCCTCATTTTTCTGTCCTTCTGTTGAGCCTGAATTGCTGCGGTTGCCTGCTTTAGCAAAGACGACGATGATAAAGACCGCTGCAACATGATCTCCGACATGCTCCTCTTCTTGAGGATCGGTTTTTTATGAACGAACGAACCATGTTTTGACAAACCCGAACTGTTCCTCCCCGTGCTGTTGCGAGATAGCCTAGAGTTGTGCGTCTGTAATGGGCCATATAACCACGTCACGTCGCAATCCTTGAGCCTAACTTCAGTTAGATAAACCGATATATCCGGGAGCGGAGAGATAGGAAGAAGATATACCAGTTCAGGGTCTCGGGTGAGACGGTTCTCAGGTTGTACTTGGCCTTCATCCATGTCCGCCACGACGCATTCTCTAAACGCGGGCCGTTGCTGTATTCCCCTCTCTTTGACACGATATATCGCCATGAGGCCCAAATATCTTCCTCTCTCCAATTATGTGATAGATAATCGACGTGGTGAGTGGGTTGCTGCTTGACGGCTGTGTCATCCTCGGCGTGCTCGATGAGCTCAGGTGATCCTGGATGTGATGTTGCCACCGACACATCTTCGGAGGGTGAGACAGTATAAGAATTGCTGGTACTTGAGCTTAGGGGAGGTTCCAGGTCCTCTAATGGACTAAAATAGGACCTGTCATGGATTCCTGATAGAACGGTGTGGTCTCCGGGCTTGGAATGGATGTCATCTTCGCATTGGCCGTCGAATGAAAGGTTCGTAACAGGCGTGGACGAGTAAGACTGATCAACCGAGTCGGCATGAGCAGTGGGAGGGGATGGTGGTGTGGAGCATGGACTCGACTCGGGAACAAAGTGGAAGGGTTCATGATACGCATCGTGATATATATCGTTCAGTCGTGAGTTGGACGCTGAGGCTTGAAAATTCATCGACTGCTTCGAGTTAAATTTGGACTGTGAATGTGAGCGCTGCAATCCCGGCGACGAGGAGAAAGGGCCGTTATCTTCGGCAGAGAGTACTACTGCCATGGTGGTCGTTCTGTAGATGGCGTGCGAGATGCGGTGGGATACAGAGTGCGATCCAAACTACTCTGCGACGTGGCTGATCCTGATCCTCCGACTACGGGTGACTCCTGGAGAGGCCCTGAAATCGACCGTCATGGGAACTCTCCTCCTAGCAGTCCGACGGAAATGTCGTGATTCTGTTCCACTTGCTATCAAGGCTGGAAATCCTTGTGGTGTTGCACCCTCGAGTAATCTTCTTGCTTCTTTTGTTTGGACGTTCCGGAATCACTTCAGTATGCTTGGGTATGCCGGTGCCAGGGACAAAAGCGGAGCTACAAATGTGCTTCGCGTATGAGAGAGTGAAAAATTGTATGGAGTCCCATCACTCAAAGTTTGAATATGCGGCGACGAATTCGCAACTTTAATGAATTTTGCGTGTGCGTCTAGGTGGATGCGGGTGCTCGTGTTGTGTGGTGTTGTGTTGCATATGTACGTGTGGTGGAAAAGGTTGCTGACAGATGAAGAGGCAAGAATAAGGATATGCAAGATGTGGGATGTAGAGATATCGATGGATGAATGTATGAATGAACGAATCACTGATATCAGTGAGTGGATATGTATGTACCGATGCGGTTCGTAGCTAGAGGTGGATGTAAGGAATAAGTCAAGTTAGGTAAGTCGGTATTGGATGGAATTGGCAACCTGAAGAGTTCACGGGGCAAAATTAGTACAAGTGTGGTGGGGGAAGATATTAAAGGGTAGTACATAAAGTCTATGTATAGGTACGAATTTGATGCATTCTGGTAGATCGAACTTGATCTTGCGAGGGCTTGCAAGGATTCTGCATGAGACCGCGAGAGGGGCTTGCATGGGCTAGCTGCAGGGCAGATGGGCGGTTCGAGGCGCACAGGCAAGCCAGGATAAGTACTGTGCTTAGTGTATCTAGTAGGAACCAACAACAGAATCTACCGGCTACTCAAGTGGTATTGGTACAGGGGTTACAGTCAGGTATTTATGTCTTGTCATTGCATTGGTATGAAGTTGAGGAGCCTGTGAGTTCAATGCTATTATGTCTTGACTAGAAACATGGCACCTCAGAAGGATACTTGTACATCAATGCATGGGGATGTAGAGATTTACTCGTATAATTGCTATGAGCGTAAAGTGGACGCGGGGCCCAATACGACGTTGAGGGTCGCTGAAAAGAAGACAACAATGACAATATCAGATGATAAATGCAGGGATTGAGGGTCTATACACCCTGGAATTATCATGATGCCTGCCTCTCGTTATGCTGTGGTATAGGTGCATGCGTACTGCACGCCTTACCATGCCCTGAATAACTGAGAGCTCCAAGCCTGCGTTGCATGAGTAGCAACTGCACATGGCTAGTTAACATGTCCGTGGTTGGTCTGATTACAACTGATACTAAAGTATGTTTATGCAGTACCTCCGAATCTCCAAGGTAAGTGCAGGAACACGCAGCATCCAACAGGGTGCTCTGGAAAAGATAGAGATATTTTAAGCTCTGACCCCGTGCTAATGCCGGCATCACAAGTGTGGACAATCGAATAGCTAGAGGCCAAAAGCAATTGTTAATCTCATCGAGACACTTTTGACGATCATTGATTGGAATGAGGTAAAGCACGTTCGGGGCATGGAAATGCAAGCAAGGGTCCAAACACTTACACTGTGTGCAATCGCATCTGAGATAGATATGCACTTTACGCCTTCTCCACAGATCTAAGTTTGATTATAACTGTGGACGTTTACTTCGTGTAGGTATGGTTTATCAAAGACGTACATACATAAGGCATGAATGTTGGCATGCGCTTGGTTTATTCGAGTAATTGGCTTAGTTGAACCCAAAAGCCACCTGTGTTCAGAACTCGAAGAGGAAATTGAGCATTCTTTGGTCTGCCTGAATTGTCCAGCCCAGGCCAGTTATGAATTGTACAACTCTATATGTATTCCTACAGCGCTGTGGCACTCCCAAATCTGCTCAGTTGGTTCTGTGCTCCGCGACTGTGGAAGACCAGAATACAGTCCAGACTTCGTAGATCCTCAAATCGAGACCCTCTCGAGGGCCAGGATGCTTCTGTGGATTTTGCGGGGCCAAAATGCCAAAGCTTCAGGAATGACCTCTTAAATCATCGCCAGAATCTGGCCCATTAGCCATTTAGGTAATGCAATGCTGATTTCGAAAGCACCCCGATATACATACAATATACTCTATAGGATGTAAATATTGTGTGCAGTACAGTTACTACAACAGTGCCTCTCACGTTTAACTACCACCAACCTTCGGGATTCTCAGGAGGCGTGGCTTCCAACCACATGTAGGCGTCATTCTCTGGGTACTTCAACCGCGGATAGCATTTTTCTTCCGATCTTGCACGCAGCCCTTGATAAAGAGACTGTACTTCCTACTCAAAACCATTTGGCTGCTTCTTAGTGGCATGTAAAAGCACGCAGTGCACTGGAATACTCCTAGCTAGAACTCCTTAACCCAGCCCTTTCCTCTCGAACTAATGTGCCTCACTCCGGGGAATTTTCCATGATTATCGTCGCTCCGCGCTAGGATCGATCGTGTTTCTATTCCGAAATTTGCCGGTAGTATATCACACCATCTCTTTCAGAAGGACAGGCTAGTATATTATTAGAGCCATTCACTTTAGCTCCTTGCGAACGGGGCTCCTTAACAATGCTGGAAGGCCCCGGATGGCGGGGCCGAGGCCCTCCTTAAGGCTTATCCTGTCGGCAGTATCATGGCGTTTCATTTCTACCAATCCTAGCCCGATTACGGAGTATAAGGAAGCCCAATCAAAAATGTACTTATGATATCGACCGAAACCGCCGGTTAACTTGAACTTATAGTAACTTTGGAAAGGGTTTATCAACATATTCCATTCGCCTACATACTTTGTGCCTATTGAGCACCATATTGTGGCAGTGAACACAAGCTGTAAATTCTCTTTGGAGTCCGAATAACGAAGACTGCTAAGTGCCGAACTCCCAGAGCGATTGATTACTAGATACCAAACCCAACTCGAATATCTCGTTTATAAGTGCCCTTTGGTTTGTACCTAAGTCTAGCTAGGTCTTTGATATTCTGGATAATCCCTGAGTCGTTTCTTTTGCGCTTGAATGCCTAGAAAGGCTAGCTTTGGCAGAGAATATTCACCTGGACCCATACCCCCATAATGTCTAGACGACGAAACGAGAAAGCATGTCCGAGGGAAAGCAACTGAGGCGGGGAAAGCATCGTACTCCAAACATATCAGGATTGACAACAGATACTCTTACGTGAGCCGGCACTCGACTTGCTTTTGCTAGTTCTAGTTGCATACAGAGCTACATGGCAGCAGGCTTGTTGTTCTCGGGGCACCCTTGCCAAGTCACTAGGCTGATGATACCACAGAGACCGTAGGTCAAGCTGCTGTAGGTGGCCGCTTCCCCGGAGCCATCGATATCTAAGGAAAGAAACCCGAGTTTCGTCTCCACTCGAGGGGCTTGTTTCCCTCTTCGCGAATACATGTTTCGTGAACCATCGCCTGCTACTACAAAGGAGTAATACGAACCGCCGAATGATTAGCTAACAATGTAGTGAACAGCTCGTCCCGTCTCGTCGAGGACCCTCCTTCTCGCAGTGCCGAGCTCCGATCCGCACGCCGGGTTTGGCATAGATGGAGATCTCCGTGCCATCTCCCTATGTGATAATGTGATCGACGTATTAAGGAATGACGTGTGAGACGGCAGGGGATGCCGCCCTGCGAAAGCTGTGTTCAAGCCATGCATCTACTGTACATAACTGTTCAAGTCAAGGACCGAATACGCAGTCGCTTCGAATCGTTCGTCGTCTAACTGCAAAGAGTACCGATCCTGGCTCCCGCCGTAGCCAGGTATCGTATATATCTCAGTGGATGACAGTAACCTTACGTCAAGAATCCTCATGCTGAGACTGTTTGATAAGGGGGCGGGCGTTGAATTAAATAGGGTACGGGAACATGCACGTCCGATGGGGTAACGTATGTACGAAGAGAACCGCCAAAGTAGGGCCCGTCTGAACTTTCTGCGGTTCGATGCAGCCAAGGTATGTGTAGCAGCGGCCCACAACTTGAAAGGGGCACACTATGGACGTATGATTAAGCTGTTCTTATCGTCCTGTTATGTTACGTGCATCACAGTAAGCACCATCCGCAGTGTCTTGTGGCAGCTCCCGATAATACACCCCAATAGCACGCATATGGACCTTTGCCGGTTACTTGAGAACATCAATAGGCTAGCCGGATCCTACTTGGTCCTTTGTGACCGAGATGGCCTCCTTACGTTAGGATCGGGTCGGCTAGAGGAACAAGGGATGCATAAGAGACAAATTCAGAGCACTGCTTGACTTGCGCCGCCTCCGAAGAGAGTTCCCGTCCGGATCATCCGGATCAAATCAACGCCGTACGCTAGATACCGAGATACGATCTCGGCCCAGTAACTGATAGATAACACGGAAGGGCGGCAAGATGGGAATGAACAAGAACCCCACTATTTTGAGTTTCACAACGGGTGCAACCGGGCCAGGGGAAGGTCTACCTGATGCAGGATGCAGGATGCAGGGCCGAATTGCTTCATCCGCTCGCAACCTGTCCCCATTTCAGCGTCAGGGAAGAAGAAAAGAGAAACTCTAATAACGGCCGACCGAGCTCGCCTAAGTGGCACGACACTTTTCTGTCAAGTACAGTACGTAGGGAGTCAAGAAGATAGCCTACTGTAGCTTCAGACCTGTTATTGGGGCTCCGAGGCCGGCTACCCCGGCATAGCCGCCGCGGGGCATGGGAAAGCGGCCCCATTGAGATTCTACAGTCCGTGCGTGATAATAAAAGCCGCTATGATCTCGGCGGTAAGTATTCTACGATATTCTACGATTTTCAAGTGGCAGCAGATAGATAGGTAATTGGGAGCGCCTTCCCGAGTTCGCCCTCGGATGTTTGGGGCTATCCGTGCTACGTTCCTAAGAGACTTCATGTCGTCGGCCTTGCGGATGTGCATAGCCAGCCTTTCACGGCTACCTAACGGAACCGTTACGCTTCAGCTACCTACGTATCACCGACAGATGCACCTTGCAGCAGAGTTTATCTGCCTTTTTCTTGTCAATCACGGAAGCGCGAGATGCTGTGTTTCCCCAGTCGGCCTGGCCGCACACCGAAGTGGCACACACAGTGCATGTAGTAGCACCTCGCTGTGCGTATATGTTAGGTTCCTCTGCGTCTGCCCCGCCGCCTCAATGCTTTACTCGTGCAGTTCACAGGAACACCATCACTAACGGGTGTCGTACGACGATGCAGACGTGGCGTCACGGCGCGTCACGGCAGCGGCACAACCCTGCGTACCACAGCTTCTCGGAATTGAAGGGTGGGCACCGCACGCCTTATCACCAAGGTTATTCTACCCACCTATATAAAACAGAGGTTGAAGAGGAAGAGAGAAGGGAAAAGTCTCGTACTTGCTGCCCGTCCCCATTCTCGCTCAAGCCTCCAGTACGGTTTACTGTACGTGCTGTGTGGCTCGATCGCCTGCATACAGCCTTCGCAAGGGTTGCATAACCTGCCATGGCATAGCTGCATAGAACCAGATATCCTTCCATTCGTCTGGAGTAAAGGCTCCCCTGGACCGAGGAATCGATTGAGATTGTTTACTCGATATCAGGCAGTTTGGACGTAGTAGTTACCGACCGCACAGGGTGTCCTCTTGGAATGGGTTCGCGTGATTCGGCACTGAAACATCCAAGTTCCAAAGTTCGCCGGGGTCCCTTATCAGTGGCGTAATCTTCCCGGTGGGAACGTCAATGTGCTCGGCATGGAACTAATGCTGCGAGGCTGCACACCGGCGGTCTTCCGTCAAAGCGGACGTATACGAAACGTTCGTCAACCATAGGGCCGCGTCAGACCAGCGAGTAGCCGATCCCTCTGCACCTGCGATCGAGTCCGATCACGAAAAGAGACATATCATAGTGAGGCTCCATCAGTGCCGTTGCATGGCTTTGGTACTACAACCTGCATGAGCGTTTTCCGGTTACCGCGCTCCCTCCCTGGCTGCGAGATCATTGGATATCTAGGTGGCTGTGACATGTCGAGCAACGCTTCCCGAGTGACTTTCTTAAACGTACCGGGTTCAGTGTCACCTCTCGCGTCTAATTGCTGTAAAATCCGTGGGCAGCGATTGGATGGATTGAATCAGCCGGGCCGCTCACAGATCCCGGTGTTTGCGCCTCGTGTGTCAACAAGGCTATTCTTGATCAGCATACTTGTTCTGCAGCGCATCTGCAAGTCCTGGGGTAGATGCACTCCACCCAACCACCACACCCATGTTCGCCATGTCCGAACTGAGTAAGCCGAGGCCTGCAGCTAGTTAATTTTGACTGCAGAGCGGACGTGTCCAACAATATCTGGGCGGTGTGCCTCTCTTCCATGCATTCCCAATCTTCCATCTTGACCGTCGAGTGCTCAGCTTAGATCTGGTAGGCTTTCCGGCTTTCCGGGCCCTTGGCGCCAAACGACAAGGACAATGGACCTGGCTATCAACCTCCTTGTACGTAGCAAATCGAGTTTCTGACCTGTGCGAAATGGTTCGACAATCCCGGGGGTTAAGGCCTGGGAGCAAAGGCTACTTCAGCTGGGAGCCTAAAAGAGGCACAGAACATGTCCTTGTTCGGTGCTACCGTCCTGACGTTGTGGACTGCCGCTCTTCCGTCCTCTTCCGGGTCGCCGGGTAAAATCTTGATATCAAGCTCCGCCGAGATCCGCTCGCAGACTTCTAATATCGGACCGTCGTCATCCGCTTTGGGGGCGAAACAGTGAACGTGAACCACTGGTAACTTAGTGCCTGTGTGCGGCGCAAAGAGCTCTTCGTGCCCAGCGTACAGTCCGCGAAAGTGAGGAAGGAACGTTATGGCGGACGCGGGCAAGTTCATGACAAAGTGCGAAATCGTAGCCGGGATAGGGATGCGTTTGGGTTCTGGAGGCGGTATAGCCGCATCGTCTTTAGCCGCATCATGCCGCCTACTACGCTTCTCTTTCCTCGTGATAGCCACGACAGCATGCTCGCCGTTCTTGTTTGCAGCGTATACGCTGTCGGCCGCTTCTCTAATGAAGACCCTGCCGTCACGATTGAAGGCCCTTACATACTCCCCAACCTGGATGGATGTATGGTGTCAGTAGGTTGCCAATGCGACAGACAGGATGCCGCAACTCTTGCTCACCTTGTTACGTTTGATACTTTCGTTGAGATAGCGATAGCTTTCCGGGTTGTAGTCATTAGCCCAAACGAAGACGCCCTTCTTGCCGGCCGGGACCGCGAAGGGGCCAATGCCGGCCATCACATCGCAGACCACCTCGCCAGGCTCGAACATGTCGATAAGGCGTGTGTGCTCGCCGTGTAGCTTGCTGTTCCAGTAGACCTTCGAGTAGTCGAACCGGAAGACGCACTCGTTCTCCCGCACCTCGACATTCAGGTCGTCGGGCCCGGCGAGGACCTCGTACGCGAACGTCCGGAACTCGGACTCCGTACCCACGTCCGCGACCTTGTTTATGACCGTATCTATCTGCGGGTTCTTGTCCAGCAAGACCTCGGCGATCAGCTTCTTGTATGGTAGGTACGCCTCCCGCAGGTTTAGATGCGCGACGTGGCCCACCGAATTGAAGCCCTGGGGAATGCCGTCGTGCATGTCGCGCTTTTCCGGGGGGATCAGGGCCTGCATTACATCATCTATGGTCGCTGTCAGTTTCCGACATGTCGTTCGAGCGCACCACAGTTCCCTACCGTAGAGCCAGTAGTCGTAATTCAAGGCCAGTTCATACGGGACCAAGCCGAGTTCCTTATTCTCGACAGCATTTCTGAGGGGGGCGCTCCACGTCTCGGGCACTGCGGCGAAGGCAAAAGGCGTTAGAAAAAGGGCCCAATCATAGTTTTGCCTTCCGGGAAGGCAGCCAGTGCCTTTTCTTTTCTTCTATTTCTCACCTGCGGCCTGGACTTTGGGGTCGAGCAGCAGACACTTGGCGCCCCGGGCGGCCAGCGCCTCGTCGGGATGCGACCGCACTACCTGGATGCGGTCCACGACGAGGATCTCCCGCGTCCTCTGCAGCTCGCGCCGCCACTCGGCGATCCTCCTGTTGTCGGCGACGGCAGCGGCGGCGAGACGCACCGTCTTGGAGAACAGCGACCGGTCGAGGGCGCCGGTCGCGGAGCGGATGAGCGGCGGCCGGAAGGGGTTCATCATCGCCTGGTCGTCTTCGTCAGTGATGGTGGTCGTCGGTTCCTTTCACGGCCGTTAATAGGGCCCCTAAACTGTATTCTCAGGGGGTCTTCCTTGCGTACCGCCATATTACGAACACTACCTGGGCATTTAGCTAAACCTTCGGGTTACGGGCGACTGGGGGAGTAGGATTATAAGTGGGTATGTAGGGACCTAATCGGACAAGGCTGAAAAAGATCGCAACTAAAATAAAAAAGTTTCGGGAGATCTACCTCGGACCCAGTTTAAATTCCCCAATAAGCCATGTGCGTCATCGCAAGGCTGAAAGAGTTGTATAAGACATGAGAGGGATATACAGCACGTCATTGAAGTAGACAGCAAATATATATGGTGACGTTTAGGAAACTATGATATATATATAGCTCCCATTCTATACAAACATATGCGTTTACATGCCAAACCATCGATAACCTGCCATAATACACAGACCACACTGTTTCTCTACCTATGCACCCCCTTTAAGCTCACATATGCGCATGCCAAACATGTCTAAGAAGCGAACCATCGACGACTTCTTCGGAAGTCCAAAACCCAAGAAACCGCGCGGCGGAGTCGATGCCGATAACTCGACACCCGTAAGTGTTCTATAACCCAGCCCGAACAGGAGCAGGAACCCGTTTGTTTGCTCCATCGACGTTTGCCCCCTTGCTTATACTGCAAACCGCCTACTCACATGTACATCTGCCGCCTCCTCTCAGACAGGCCACTCGACGCACGCGGCGTATCCGTTCCCGATCCCGCACCTGCCGGCGAGCATCGGCGCGGAGCTGCTGGAGTCGCTGCCCGCGCGCCCGGGGCACGCCATCGACGACCGGCCGGACCTCGACCTGCTGTACTTCGAGCCGTACGTGCCGCGGTCCACGGCGCAGCGGCTGTTCCGGTTCCTGCGCGCGTCGCTGCCTTTCTACCGCGTTGAGTACGACATCCGCCGCGGCGGGATATCGACCCACATCCGCACGCCGCGCTGGACGACCGTGTTCGGGGTCGACGACACCTCGCGATTCGCCGAGGAGGACGGCGCCGTCGTCGACGCGCGCACCGGGGCCAGGGTGCCCACGACGGGCGACGGCGGCAGGCACTACGCCAAGTACCCGCCGCGGCCGATCCCAAAGTGCCTCGATGACCTGCGGCGGTCGATCGAGGCGGTGACGGGCTACAAGTTCAATTTCTGTTTGGTGAATTACTACGCCTCCGGGTCTGATAGCATATCGTTCCACAGCGACGACGAGAGGTTCCTGGGCCCGCTGCCGGCTATCGCGTCTTTCTCCCTAGGTGTGAGGAGGGATTTCTTGATGAAGCATAAGCCGGTTCCGAACCTGGCCGACGGAGCCGCCGATGGAGACGATCAGAGGGAGGCCAAGCCCCTCAAGCTGCCACTTGCTAGTGGCGACATGATCTTGATGAGAGGCCGGACACAGGCGGACTGGCTGCACTCGATCCCCAAGAGGAGCGGCAAGGACGAACAGGATGGCGGGAGGATAAACATCACTTTTCGAAGGGTCATGGTCAAAGCCGGCTCCGAGAATTATTATAATTATAACGTAAATACTGGCCAAGTCTATCGGTGGGATTCAGTCAACAGCGAGATGAAACAATGGAATCCGTGAGGGAGTATCTCCCCCGGAAAAGCGATCGCTCGGTTCTATACACCTGCGCCAATGCGAAAAGAAACCAGGTGTCCTCACTCGACCCGCTACTTCCCGAGCTTAAAGGTCGCCTCTGAGTACTTCCTTAGACCCCGAAGGAAAACCTGATAGTTGACACCTTGATTGTCCGGGGAGCAGAATATCTCGGTCAGCCGAATTTGCCACGGCGGGTACCCCTGAAGATCGACGAAGGCCTCGAAAGAGATGAGTAAGTCGGGCTCCGGCATGACGGCCTCGCACAGTTCATTGTCAATCAGATCCATCGTGATGTCTGTCGTGGATATCTTGTCTCTCTGGGCCATGTGAGCAAAGACCTTGGTTAGGTCTACCATAGCTTCGCGGCCGTCCTCGGCTGAGAGCAGCATGACACTGAGAGCTGACTGCCGGTTCTGCGGCTGTATTGGTTCTGCACCACGGGAGTGTAAGGAGACGGAAGGGGAGTGGTAATTGCCGAACCAAGCCTTTAGTTTGTGGGATATTGCGCGATGCGCCTGGGGCATGTAACGTTTTAGGGAACCTTGTAGCAAGGGAAACCGTTAGCTAGATGGAATTTCAAACTGAGAACAATCGTTGCTTACCCGTTTTTTCGTAGATGGACAGCCGAGGGATACCAGCAGAAGCGCACCAGGCTGCAATTTCCGCTATCTCGTTGACCATCTTCTCTAAGGCGTCTCCGGATCTCCCTCCGTCTTCAAGTGTCAGTATGACACTTACGTGCTTTGGGAGCCGCTTAAGGTTGCTAACGTCTCGTCGTACATAGTCGGGCGTATTGTGGTGATAGTTCAGGATGGCAAGGATTCGGTCATATACAGCACGATATGCGATACGGAAGCGGATGTAGACCGAGAAGATAGCGTGGAGGAGGACGTAGAGGAAGGTATACAGCTGTGATCTCAGGAATCTCCTAACTCCCAAATGCGACGTGTCCCGCCTCTTGCGAGGCCTCTGCTCAGGCCTTACATAGGTCTGGTTCGAAAGAATCCAGGTTAGCCACGGTCCACCAGAGCAAGATGCCAGCCACGAACAGGCCGAGGGATCGAACCTGGATGATATACTCGCGCCTTTCTGCCGCGAGGTTGTCATATGCCAACTTTTCCTCTCCTGGATATATCTTCCTGTCTCTGGATTTAAGCGACATCGTCTCTTGCCTTTTCTTGTTATTTTTCGTTTCGTTCAGGCTAATGCGGACAATGCCTGGTACGAATCTAATTCAGAATAACGGGGATGGTTGAAGACTTGGGAGACAATTCTAATGAGTTATTCTAAGAAGTTTTAAAAAGATGAACGGCTGCTAGCCGGGGAGTAATGAACGAAAAAGGGAGAGCAAAAGAATGAAGTGAGTTTCTATAGAAGTCTACGTGGCTGTCTGCATTGCCGCAATGCTTAGTTACTGTACATCTGCCGTTCTTACACCCGCAAAGCTGAATGAGGTGCACAGATCCGAGCATCTTATTGTCAAATGCCTTGGAACAGCAGATGAGCTTATTACTCAGCCACACTACCATTACGACTGCCTACAGAAGTGACGTCCTTTGCCGGCTTGGCGTGGCTAATGCAATTTCGAGGGGTGTCCCAGCCACAATTAGACTACACGCCAGCGGTACGTACCTTAAACTACGTACAGATGCATGTGCATTGTATTGTGCATTGGATTACCCATCTGCCTAACGTTAGGAGGTAACTTATCTGAACTGTCTACATGGCTGAGGTCGCGAATACAGCAACAACAAACATCAAAGACGAACCTCGCCTCGGAGATTGAGAAGGCCCTGTAGGGCTCGCTCATGCGACTTTCTACTAGACACATTCCCATGTAGTCCTGCCAGCGTTCCCTCCTCATTCGATCCAACAATGGAGCGGGCCAGGCCGGGGTCGCGAGCGCTGTTCCCTAAGGGTCCCAGCTTCACCCTCGACGACTTCTCAAGCAAGGACTTTATTGTGCGCGACTTTGTTGAGAGTCTCGCTGAGAGCGCTGTGCCAGAAAACCGACGCTCTGGCCCAGCACAGCAAGCATTCGACCCGAAACCCCTGATCAGAACCTTCGAAAGTGCGGCCAGTTTGACCCTACCATAGCCCATAGGGGCTTGACCGTAATACTACGCTAACATGTGCTTCTAGACGCGCTACAAGGGCTTGGGGAGTTGTCGGAAGAATTGCAAAAGAAGGAGTCGGACCTTCTATCGCAGGTGCGCCGCGCAGAAATCCAACACGATCAGACTCTGGATACCCTCGGCCGGAAGTTAGAGCAATCGATCACCCAGTTTGAAGACCTTGATGTGCGGCTCAACAACCCCAACGGAAGCGATCGAGGTAGTCGATATGATGCCGACGGAAACGTTGCTTTGCAAATCGGAGAGAAGCTCGAAGAGCTGGACAGAAAACGGAGGCGCGCCTTGGATGCGAACTTCCTGATTCAATGCTGGCTCGAGGTTAGCGAAACGGGCCAGCTAACGTCCCTACAAGACATTCAGAGGCAAGGTGGTGCGGAGAACAAAGTCAGATGTGCCGTCATCGCACAACAATTGATGCGAATCAGCCAACGGCTTGACCCAACCTCCTGGGGCTCGACTAATGGCCTACACCGAAATGGGGTCACAAATGGAGATGCGCCCCATGAGAAGACGCACAACACTCGGGAGGTGTTGGAGAAATTCTGCGAAACCCTGGAGCAGGACCTGTTAAAACAATTCAACAATAGCTATCGCAGGCAGAACTTCGACGACATGAGGGAATGCGCAAAAGTTCTGTACGACTTCAATGGAGGTGCCAGCGTCATTGCCGTCTTCGTGAACCAACACCAGTTCTTCATCGACCGGGACCAACTTCTTGCAGAGGAAGTCACCACCGATGGAGAAACCTGGGATCAGCTTGCTGATCCGGACTCCGATCCTCCCGGTGTTGAGCCGAGCCTTCAGTCACTGATCGACGAGGTGCGCATTATCATGCAGGAGGAGTCCTTCATCATTAAGAGGGCATTCCCATATTACGAAACTGTCCTGATCAAGTTCATACAAAGAATATTCCAACAGTCAATACAGCAGAGATTAGAGATGGTCCTCGAGAAGGCCGATACCATCTCCTCATTGGCCTTCCTTCGCTCTCTACATGCTTCGAGGAGCTACATAAGCTCATTAGTAGAGGATCTCAAGGCCCACGGCCTGACGGAGCACCCCGAGCCATGTTCGGCACAGATCTCGCAAACTCTAGATCAGCAGCTGGAGGAATTGTTCGTTCCGTATATAATGGGAAACTCGTATATCGACCGCGAGAAGAAGAGTTTGGAGGAGTTGTACAATTCACTACTCTTCAAATACAACTTGTACCATTCCAGAAGGAAGAAGGCCCCGACCGGCTTCATGGCTTCGCTTGCACAGCAAGGAAACCAGCTCATGGCAGGTGCGAAGGATGCGTATTTGGAACGTGTCGACTCAGCCGACCTCACGCCAACGCAAAAGGCTATGATGTTGCGTGTCGCTGGTCTCCGCGACAGCGCACAAAACAAGAACGAGATCGAAGTCGAGGAATCGGACGGTGCCCTCAGCATTGCGTACGCGAAGAGGATGATTACTTGGCTGGCAGAAAGCGTCCGACGAACCCTCGAACTAGGCAGCCCAAGCGACACCCCGAAGGACGTCGCCATATTACTAAATCTTCTAATGACGAGCATGGGCCGCGTCTACGTCGAAACAGCGTTGGACGCTGCTCTCGAAAAAGCCACTTCCCAGGAGAACACCAAGACGGAACCCGACCTGAGCTACATGCCGAGCCTGCGGCCGGCGGTGACGATCACGAGCATTATGTCCCGCTTTATCACGACGGTGCTCATCCGGCTTGCCGAGTCTAACACGACGGTGCGGCGGAGCATGGAGGCGCAGGCGAAGACGGGCACCGAGACCATCGAGAAGAAGGCCAACAACGTCATGAAGACGACAGTGGACGTCGCCGTGAACTGGGTGGGCAAGTCGCTGGCCCAACAGAAGAAGACTGACTTCTTGCCGCGTGACGAGCTTGGCGTCGTCGAGTCCTTGCAGACGCCGACGTGCACGGCGACATGCGCGTTCCTAGCGCGCACGGCCCGTGCCGCCGCGCAGGCCGTCGACGGCCACAACCTCGAGGTCTTCGGCGGCGCCCTCGCGCTCGCCGTCCAGCGCCTGCTGCTCGACCACTTCCGGCGGTTCCGCGTCAATGCCACGGGCGGGCTCATGGTCACCAAGGACATCGCCAAATACGTCGCCACGCTCAAGGACGAGCTCGTCCTGCCCAAGGACGTGGAGGCCGCCGTCGAGCTGCTCTCCGAGATCGGCTACCTCTTCATCATCGGGCCCGAGGCCCTCCGCGAGCGCTCCCGCAACCTCGCCTCCTCGGGCTCGGGCGCCGCCGGCAATGCCAGGAAGCTCGGCAAAGCCGACTTCAAGGCCTTCGTGCAGATGAGGGACGACGCGCGCTCCCAGGGCGTGCAGAGCGTGCTTTCCGGTCTTTGAGGTGGGGGCAGAGTACAGGGCGGGTGGGGGTCATTGAGGGAGCGCGCCCGAGTTAAAGGGGGGCAGCCGGACGAAGGAGGGGCCGAGGGAGCAAAAGTTGAGTTAGGTACGAATATCTCGGAGTGGTGTGTATGTATACGGAGTCCATATGATGCGAATGATACCACAATCAAAACATAACAATTTTCTCTGATAAGCGGCCTCGCTCTCTTGGCTGCTCGGTTTCTTTTACGTGATGTCGCCGCCTCCCTCTCACACTCACAACTCATACCTTGTCCTCAAATTCCAAATACCCACTAGGAACCAGAGGCGCGCCTACTCTCCCCGCTTTACAACCGACTGCTCTTCTAATTCACGGGGACATGAAACGTAAGTAGCCCTGTTGTTAAGGCTGCGTCACCGCATTCCGCGAACCCAACCCCCCCTTCCCTCCCCGCCTCCCCCCTCTCTTTTTTAACATTTTTTAAAAAAGAAATTCTTGAGAAAAAGGAAAAGACGGCACGGTTACAAAAGCCTCCGGGATTTCCCACATGTCTACTACCTGGTTAAGGGCGCCCCCACCCGTCATCGGGGGGCGACTTTACCCCAAGCGCTTGGGTATTCGAGTTCCTCCCTCGAGAAGGGATATTACATGCCACTGCCAAGTGGTTGTATGTGTAATATCCCACCCGGGGCTGCTGGTAAGCCATTCCCTCTTATTTGTGATCAGGTAGTAGTAGGAACTGCGTGACACCGTTTGTATGCCTGCGTGCCTGTCTGTCATTGCCTACCCATACCATCCGGAACAATTGTCCCCTTTCCCCCTTTACCCTAACCGCCGCCAAAGCTCGCAAAGAAACCCTCGGCCTCCGCTCTCACTATTCTCTTCCCTATCTCTCTCCGTACCCTCAGATCAGAAAGCCTATTTCCAACCCCGGCTGGGTAAGTGCTTATATGATAAAGGGGCGTCACGAGGAGAAAAAAATAGAATACGAGCCACCGGGATATTTTCAACGTATGCCTCTCCATTGCAACCCAACACGTGGCTTACCTTCAAACAGCAAGATTGCAAGGGCGAAAAGACCTTTTTGATTTAGCCATTTATCATTCATCCCCTCTTTCCTTAACCTTCACAGCATATCCATTGACCTGGAATTTACACACATGAAGGCGTATGTACCACTGCACTTCCTAGCTTCGAAGCTACCGCCTTGTGAAGTAGGCCCGTCCCGGCTCTCTCCCGATTTGTTGGGTTTCCTCGGGCATTCCCATGCCCGCTCGGACCTACCGGGCTCCCATACCTTCCATCCTCCGCGGCCGCCGCTTCAGCGCCAGTTGCCCTGACTCAGCGACAGCAACCCAGCGATGCAATCCATGTCGGGCTTCTTGCTCGGGCTTACCTCTCCGCGCATGAAGCGCTCGACCTCGTTATCGCGCCTCTCTCCCCCGTAGCCGGGCGTGCCTTCCCGGCTACCCCTCTCGCCATCCTCGAAGATCATCAGCGGCGAGCCGCCGTGCCTGGCCCCCTTCTGCCGCGGCATCGGCGACGTCTGGGCCCGGCTTCCAAGAAAGGTCGGCTTATTCAGGCCGTTCTGCTCGCCCAGGACGCGCCCCACGCGGCGCGGGTTGTTGCTGGTTGCAAGATGATCGGCAGATTTTATGGGGCCAACTTCCGGCATTGGCCGTCGGTGGAGAGGGTTTCCATCACTGCCCGGACTCCAATTCTCCTTGTCCGAGTCGCCCGATGGGCTGAGGATACCAATGATGCCGCCCTTATAAGGTTTCTTCGCCGGGACTGGAGTCTCGGCTGCCATGTTGGTATGTTTCTCGGCTGTGAGGGGAGACACGCTCTGCATGCGCGCTACACTGCTACTTGCTCTGCCCAACTTCGCCTTCTTCGCGGACGCGCCTCGCGGCGGTGGCGCATTGCGTTTAGTCGAGTTTGATCGCAAGATACCCGAATTTGCGTCGTTGTTTATTAGGCTGCTAAGGCTCGAAGAGCTGCTTGACCGCAGAAGGCTTATGGCGGCTACGGCCGAACCAGAAGATTCGTTCTCCGCCTGCTTGGTGAGTTCGTCACGCGTATCAGCTTCACAGCATGACTCCCAAGCGTGCACATCCCGCGACCGGCCACGCTTCAGTTGAGGCGGAAGGTGAGCAGTCAATGTCGAGATAGGCGGGAGAGTAACGCCGTCAATAGCGCTCCGGCTTCTATGGAGAGTCCGGTGGGTGCGAACTGGTGGTAGGGTGTCCGCATCAACTGGAAGTTGAAGTGGGACAGGCCGTGGTGGAGATGGCTGAGAGGCTACCAGCTCAGCCTTGCCCTCTAAAGACAGTGACAAGCGCACTGACGAGGATGAAGGCGGTGGGAGAATAGAGGCGGACGAACTTTGAGCAGTCGGGCTCAAGTAAGATGGGAACGAGGCTCTTCTACTAACCCGTTAGTTCTGGCGCCGCGAACGCAAAGATGGTTACATGCCTGAAGGAGTCTTCGGCAGCTCGATCTAAGGTGGAAGAAGCAGAAAACGGGTTTCCGAAGTTCCATCGGTTTGACAAGTACCCAATCGAGCTTGACACCGAGTGTGACAATATCTGCGAGTCACCCTCGGCCTCGCCTTTTTGGGAAGAAGGCATCGTCTCTGATTCACTGCCGTCGCCTTCAGACTTTAGCGGTGCATCTAGAGTTACCGATTGACTGCCTTGAGCTTCTTCTGGGGAAGATTGCGACGCTCGTCGAGATTCTACGTGTCCTGGGGTTGAGGGCTGCTGAACCACGCCAGTAACCGCTCCAGCCTCTTCACGCGTCTCCAGAGACTGCTCCCTTCCAGCTTGAGAGCCGAGCTGCACGGGTTCAGCAGAAATGACCTGCATGCCACCACCATACCGCAGAGCAGCAATTTCCTGGGGCGAAAGTGGACGCGATTTTCGACGGTCATTCTGGCGGCGGTTCTGGAACCAGATCTGGGTGAGGCAAGCCGCGTCAGTACCAATTGGTGCCGAATAGGCCTTCATTGGACATATGGACGCGTCAAGAGACCTCCAGCGCCTTAATCAGACTTACCTGGACTTCCTTCTCGTTAAGCGAGACACGCGTCACTATGTCGAGACGCGCCGCCTTGTCGGGCTTGGGGTTCGAATTATACGCCGCTTCGAGGATTGCTTTGTCCTGGGTCCTGCAGATAGAGCCGTGTCAACCATACAAAGCTCTCGCAATAGTACAGAGAGCAAGTTCAGAAACACCCACGTTGTCCGCTTGCGCTTCCCCTTGGGGTGTTTCTCATACTCGACTCCTTCATTCGGATAGGCGGGCTCCAATCGAAAGGACGATTCGAGTGACAAGGTGGACGAGTCCGGATTACTGTTCTGGGAGCTAGGTTCTACTGCGTCATAGTTTGGCGGGAGGGTTGACGCCATGTTGACGGTGGCAAGCGGGTGAAGAAACGCGGGTATGGGTACCGGAATCAAGGTTTATTTATACATGCATGATACAGCGTAAGAGACACGCGAAAACGAACGACAAACGAGCCTTCTACAAGAAGCTTTCAGATCCTCGTTGTGACGTCGAGAATGGACAAGGAAGTGGTATAAGACGGGAGAAGAGGTATGCACCAGAGAACAGAAGTAAGGTCAAGGTAGTTGTAGAATAGGTGCAGGTAAGTAGAGGTGAGGGAGGCTGGAGTAGCTCTGTTAGTTAATATGGTGGGACCCTCAAAAGAGCGTGTCGAACTGGGGGGGGGGGAGTTTTTTGGATCAATCGCGTTGTGGGTAACTGGTAAAGCCCAAGCTTGTAAACGCAATTGAGTGCATTAGCTCTAACTATGTATGTGTGTATGGATGTATGTATGTATTTATGTATGTATGTGCCTACCAGTAAGTAAATACTGGTGTCTGCGCGCTATACCCATGACTACCCACAGCGTGTCGAACCGACCAATGAGAATTCTCCATCGCGTCTAGAAATGGCTCGAAAAGGAAGGATGTTTTTATCAACTTATCTCGTCTCCAGGCTGACCAGCTCAATTCTTTCTCTTGCGAACCAACGTCACACTTACAAGGTAACCACCACATACTTACTCAGGTAACTTGCTTCCTATCTAATTTGGGCTGACTTAGCCAGCTTACTATACACTTAACGAAGTAGCTAGATTGTTTAATTAAACTTTACTTCGTAGCCGCAGCTCCAATGCCTGGTATCGCAGGAATGATCTACGCAAGCATTACACGGGTTCCCTGGGGCAACATAACAACCCAGCAGCAGATATCGCATGCCTGACGAGACTAGAATGCTCCAAGTCTTTGTCTCTACTTCCCCGAGGTCGACAGCGCAATGGCAGACGTAGTCTCTCTCCAGAAAATACTACTGCTGACTCGAACGAGTATACTACGCTTACCGGGGCCTTCGACAGCAATGAAGTATACTAACCTCAGGCGGCGGGGTCGAGCTGGCGCTATCCTGCTGCTTTGTGGACGATGCTATCGTTCGGCGCTCTCGAATATATATACATAAATATATGTGCTCTTAGACACTGAAGCATACGAACCTGTTACTGCGATCTCTTTATGGTCCTCATATCTCCGCGAGCTAAAATTCAACACACACTTCACTGCATGCTCGCAAACCGAAGAGCATTCCACCTGCGCGTGATGCATCATCATCATCATGAAGCAGTACGCCATCATCTTCCTTAGCATACTCGGCCTGCTAGCTGCCGTCGTCTTCTGCTTAGCTGTCTACGGCCCCTCTTCCCAGCGGGAGCCGGTGATTAATCATACAACATCTGACTATCGCTACACGCCTTCCCAACGGGATGTGGTAAATGGCACATATATCTTCGACGACATGTTGCCTCCGGGCGAGGCGGTGATCATGCACCGCAGGACTACCGCAACGCCTACAGGTGGCCTATGTTGAGCCGATTATCTAAAACGTAATTCAATAAACGGGACAAGAGGGGTAGGAATGACCATTAGGTGTTGACGGCGGGATAATTCCCTTGGAAGGATAAGGGGCAACGTCAGAAACTGGGTTGATATCCGCGAAGTCGACGTTAGAGCCAAGGAATACACAATAATTTAGAATGTCGGGGAAGACGGCCTTCAGGGCGATCAGTAAACAGTTTCAAAGCATCGTTGCCAGGTCGCCTTGTGTGAAGGATCTCGTACTTCGACATAACTGGACGCGAGGATGCGGTGCGTGTATGGACCGCGGCCTGATCTACGCTGTTTGGCAATTATTTCACCCATTCCGCGGGGCATCTTCTTTGACTGCCTTCACATTTTCTAGGGAAAATGCCTGCTAGTGAGATGGCCACATCTATTAGCCCGTTAGAGATGGGGACTTCCTCGGTCAGCTTCCAGATGATTATACGACGTCCATGGATATTATCACGGAGAATACAGTCAGGTATACGACGTAGTCGCCATAGTTCTGTATCGTTTGCACTAGGCTTAGCGCATAATGGAGATAGACGTTGAAACGTTGCAGAGCTATCCAAGTCTATGGCAGATGGATGGCGCGATAGTTTCAGAAAGGGGCAATTGTCTCTCAAAGAGCCCATTAGGCTGTCAGCTTGTCCGTCAAAGTAGGTAACCCGATCCCACAACCGCCGTCCCCTCACACAAGAATAATTCCCTCACACAAGAATAATTCCCTCGTCGACTAATCTATGAGCACGTGTATATTCCCTTATTATCTCTTTATGCTGCTTTCCCCGCCTCCCTCCTCCAACAAAGGGCGCACTAGCTGGTTACCTAACTCGCTCCGGAACAGT
Source organism: Monosporascus sp. mg162 (assembly GCA_004155945.1). Lineage (NCBI taxonomy): Eukaryota > Fungi > Ascomycota > Sordariomycetes > Xylariales > Monosporascus > Monosporascus sp. mg162. The sequence goes on from QJNY01000133.1 coordinate 31,884, forward strand.
CTGTAACGCCACACACATCTATGCCAAGAACCTCCTCCACGCAATGACGTCCAACAGCAGCCGTGGTCCCGCCTCTAGTCCTAGTCGTCGCACTGCGCTCTCTAGCCCTGCTGCAAGTGGGTTGCTATCGCGGTCCTCTGCGGCGGACGCGGTGCCGAGAGGCGCTCGGCCGGATACCGGACGGCGCGGCTGCATGGACGCTCGCTTATGGGCCGGATCTTGCAAGCGCTCCGGCGGCCGTGAAGCGCTTAAGGTCTGTGAGGCTATCACAGGTGCGGGAGGAAAGTAGAGCAATAATCGCGTGAGGGCTAAGGTCGGGTCGGTCGACTGACACAGGCAGGCAGCGGAGCACTGACTGGCCAGATATAACTGTGATACGGACATTGGATAATACACTCGGCCAATGGTAGGTATCACCTATTTTCCAACCGTGCATAGAAGCTCACCAAAGACTATTCGTGATTGACTTTTAAAATATTGCCGCCTACATGAGCACGTACTTCCTAGAGCATACCTAGGCAGTTATAATTGGTAAGTTAGCCTGCAGCTTGTATATTGCGTCCTTGATATGTTCTAGTACCTGCTTAAACTAGTCATATCTAGTATCGGCACAGATGCTATGACGACAGTTACTCTGTATCAGCTCAACTCCTGGGCGCCCCCATCCATCCTCCAACCCCCCCCCCCTTTTCCTTTTCTGCTTCTGCCATCAGTCACTACCGAGTAAGCCAACCTGGAAAATAGAGATGGTAGTAACCAACAGCGCATGTCGTTAACAGGTTCGAGTTCTTTTTCCGCCATCGGCATAGAGACCGAACCCGGAACCAGACATCTACTACCTAGCAGGCAACCTCCATGCTCTTGTCTGAGTCGCCTTCATGGGACCAACGGTGGGCATATGCCCCATGTACTGGAGACGTTGCTGACACAGGAACTCTTCACTTGTTTCCGGCTGCTATGATTGTCGCACTTGGCATTCGTTCGAGATTTTCCAGGCGAGGGATAGGGAAGCATGGCGCTGTCCCTAAGGTCGATTCACCCGCTTGGGAAAGACAAGAGGCACTATTCATCAACTTGATCCTACTGAGATAGGACTGGCGAGTAATAGAGCAGCGATGGACGACCCAGGTGGGTATTCATTCACACAAAGTCATTAGGCACATCTATCCCATGCGATACCAGACCGAAGAGAAGGCCAATAGCCCGTTGGGGTTTGTTGCCCGTTGACAATCGATTTACCGTCTATACACGCCGTCTATCGTATCGGTTCAGTCGGGGTTGAGATTCCATCCTCGTCCCAAGTGCTTGCAAGGGCACGCGATCAGCGTCGCCGCTAAAACTCCAATTCGCAAATCTATTATCTAACGCTCTAGAGGCCCAGGAGGCTCATCTGTCTCCTTAGAGGGCTCGCGCTGGCGCTGCCGTCCTCGCTCACGTAGCAGGCTGAGTCGGTGTCTATGTCCCACTCGGGCTCGTCGTCCTCCTTGTCCGACGATCCGTTCTGGTTACCGATCTTGGGGTCGAAGCCCTTCTGCGTGGCGGCGCGCGTGTTCCACTGCAGCGTGCGCGACACGCTGTCGAACCACTCCGTGTCGGTGCGCATGACGGTGGGGAAGGGGTACTGCGACGCGGTGATGGTCACGTAGTCGCCCTTCTTCAGCTCGACCCGGCCCTTCCCATCGAAGGCACAGTAAGCCGTGGCGCGGGAGTTCCGCGGCACGGAGACCTTGAGGAGCATGGTGTCGCTCAACACCATCGGCCGGAACGACAATGTGTGTGGGCAGATGGGGGTGAGCAATATGGCGGGAATGTCGGGATGAACCAGAGACCCGCCGGCGGACAGAGAGTATGCCGTTGATCCGGTGGGGGTAGAGAAGATGCAGCCGTCCGCCTGGACAACGGTTAAGAGCTCGTTGTCGCCATAGAGTTCCAAGTTGGAAACGTAGGGCGACGGGCCGCGATCGATCAGAAGCTCGTTGAGCACTTCAAATTGATCGCCCTCCTCCACTTGCCCAGTTGCCTCGTTGTTACGGAAAATGGTGCACGTGAAGCGCATGCGCAAATTCACGCGCATACCTTCACCGCCCATGACTCGGTTAAGATGTTGTTTGTACTTCTCAAACTCGAAAGTGGTCAAGAAGCCAAGACTGCCCAGGCTGAAGGAGAGAACCGGTGGGACAATCCTTTGGAATAACCACGATGTGAACAACACGGTGCCGTCACCTCCGAGCGTCAGAACGAGGTCGAACTTCTCGGGTTGACTCCAGCAGAGATCGGGGGTCCAGTAGCGCAGCATAGACTGGAAGCGCGGATCTTCGTCGACGATGCTGGAGGCACCGAATCGCTTTGAGTTGCGCAGTTTTGCGTCAACGTAGACGTTAACGCCTATATCCGAGCCGTACCTGGGAGTTCTCAGGAGCCACGTGGCCAACTCTCTTGTCAAATACACCAGTTCATTGTCGCGAGCCTTTGTGACGATCATGACGTTCCTGACTGCGCGCCTAATGGGTCGGCGCTGGAGTTGCTTCGACACCTCACGGACGCTGGTGGCGGTCTGCACCAGTCTGGAGTGCGACATCCAGTCATCGTTCTTGATCTCCTCCAGAACCTTATCTATATCGACGGCGTCATCAAATTGATTGTGGTAGAAACAGGGCGACTGCAAGGCGGGAAACGCTGTGGCAGGAGTCAAGCTCCGCTGAGTGATTTCTGAAAGGGCGCTGCAGAGCCTCTGCGCCGAACCGGACGACGGCTGTGCCTGGTCGGCCGGTGTCTGCGCGGACAACATGCCGTTTAAGGATAAGGCTTCAGGCTTGTTTTTCCTGGCGACGGAAGCCAAAGCTTTCATAAGAGTCTGGCGCGGAACAGATTCAACCGAACGAGCGTTCTGGCGGTGACCAAAACGTGAACTGTCGCTCTGCGGAGGCAGGCCAGCGCTCCGGACTTCTAAAGCGCTGGGAGGCTGAGATAGTAAATCGTCTTGGCCATCATCAATCGAGTGAATGTGGTCAAAGTGAATGTCTGGCGAAGGGATCTTTGACAATGGGGGAACAGATGAAGTCCTCGGGGGCTGCATCTGGTTGTTCTTAAATGGACCGGACTCCGCTGGGGAGTCTTTAACGGGGTTAGCGGACTCTACCGCTGAATGCGGCGCAGGCTTCGGGGTTGCCTTTATAAAGAATCCCGCCATCTCCGACGAATGCACAGTAAGATAAGCCTCTGCCTTTGACAATGGGTGCCGAATGGCTTCCAAGTGGTTCCACAGCTGCAAGGATCCGCAGATGTGTGACGCCGAACCAAAGAGTGACCGGGAATGAAGCCTCAAGCTGGACTAGCAGACGGAATCAAAGACCCGCCCCGGCTTACCGGATCTTGCAGGGAACACTCGCTGAATGCAGGACGTAGTAATGACCCGAGAGGCCGACGGGCTGGAGAAACAAGACAGAGATCAGCGGTCATCCTTCCAACACTCCGTAAGGCTTAACTTCGCACTTTGTGCAATGAGAACAGCTCATTCGTCGTGTGCGACATGTGGAGTTAAGCAATGCATTAGAGGCACAAGCGATGAGTAACTTGGCAAAAAATGCCATGACCCCACGTGGGGAGAAGTTGCAGTAGCTCTGATGAGTTTCGACTTACAATACTCGAAGCAATAAGGGGCTGCAAAGATCCAGGGTAACGCTAGTCGCGTGATGCCAACTTCTGTGACCGATACACCCTGGAGGCGATATCGAATTGGCTATTGACGGCGGAGGGTTGCAATAAGATGCGAGTGTCGCTGCAGTTGGCACGAGAACCGGCTCGATGTTCCTCAAAAGGGTCGTTCGGATTGGGGTATCTTGACAAGCGCTGGGACCACAAGACCCGATCTGCGTCTATTTATAAGTCTAGCGTTGTGATGGTTACCAGAACCCCAACTATGGACAGTGATGGACAGAAGAGGATTCGCGAATCGATGATTCCGAAGCGGCCGCAGATAATGTCGGCGTATTAAAATTTGATAATGCGAAATATTGAAGAGAGTAAACGGGCAAAGGAGAAAAAGAAGCAGAAACGAAAGCAAGGTAAAGACAGATTGCACGAACTCCCAGAGTTCTTGCGCAAAGAGTTAGAGAAGCGGACTTGGGTCAACCGAACGAAGACTAGAGAGCCAAACAAAGAGGTCGAGACATCTTGCACGTAGAGTCATCTTTATTTAAAACTGCCTTATCGACGGACATCTGGAGTCTGGGGGGCTCAAACAACGGGCTTCAGAGGCTTACCTGTGACACGCGCTGGTGGGTCATCGCGATCGCGAGGCCGAAGCCAGACCAGCGTGCAGCCGCTTCACTAGCCGACTAGCCGGAGCTTGTGTCCTAGAGCTACTAACTTGGCAACATCCGCTTGCTTGGGCAGGCGAGTTAAGAACTTGGGCGTTATAGTTATGAGTTGATATGACGAGAAAAGCTGAGGGATGACAGTTTGACCCGCTTCTAAACCGTACGATTATTATGGTTATATTTGCCTATGAAAATTATCCGTATCTCAGCTCTAGGCTTGAAGCGAGTTCTCCGCATTGCGTGAGAGGATGGGGTTCAAGGGGGGGTTGTTAAAGCGAGGAGGGTCTAAGGAGGCGGCCTGCCCACTTATTACCAGGGGTGTTTCGTTTCAGTCTCTGAACGTGGAACATCCGCCACTGGGTTCATTGAGCCTCCTTTTAATCCTTTACTACCCAGCACATGTCCCACTGGCCGACGCTGGAATGCGCGCGTCTTGGAACATGTTGCTACGTTAGGAGCCCCATATCGACGACCAATTGCGAATTACGAGTGTACCAAACGGAACGTTCCTCCAGTCAGATATCACTCAAAAGGGGGATGAGGGTATGTTAGGGATTCGAACCAAACTCAATTCAATGCATAATCTGGACCTGGGCGCAGTTTAGGCGCCCTGCTTCCAGTGCAGATCCTTGATGAAACCGCTGTGCCGGACAAGCTGTTTATTGATTTGCATCGGCAAGTGCTTGCAGATGTGCATCAACCACAATCAATCAGCAATAAGCTTCTCTGCACGTGGGCCCGAAAAGTTGCGCTTCCTGGTATCCAGTTACGAATGGTTGTTTCTGAACAACATGGGGCCTGGACACAGTGCTGCAGCGAATCTCGTACCCCCAGAAGGCGGGGGGCAAGCGTATCGCATCCTGCTTCTCCTTCCTCCGAGCATTGCTGACGCCGGCACTTGTTGTTTAAATAGTGACAATACATCGTTCCTTCCGCTCAGCCCGGAGCTCCTCCATATGACAACGGGCAATCTGCGATACCTCAGGTTCGAGTGCGGCGGATCGGCGTCAGATCTCCACGTTGCGTCGTTTGCGTGAGGTCTACGCTGGTTCCTAGTAAGGAGACCTAAGGGTCATGTGAAGCACACAGGAAGACCAAGCCCGCGGTTGCGATCGCGGGTTATTTGGTGTTCCTCTCACATGGCCATTTGTCCTAGCCTAGGTAGTAATATCGAGGAGGCGCGCGACGAGTAAGCTGTGTACGAGGCCCAGTGGGTGTTGCAAGTCATTTCCAATATAGGTCGGAAGCTACTTTCGCTTCCATCGTAGAACGCATAAAGCGTTTCAAATCCGCACCACGGGGGCCTTCCTCGTCCATGGGGATGTCGTTATTGTCAGCCGCGTCTGGAGGAGAAGACTGGCGGTGGGCCGTGTTGTATAAACCCTCCCATTCTTCCATACTGAAGTTACCCTCGCTCTCAGCAAGTATCAGTTCATTGTGTGAAGTGAAGGCGAATACGTGGAAAGACTGTGACTTTTCAATTTCGCGGGCAGACGGTTCAACAATAATTCTCTGTGCACCATCTTCGGTTGTGATGGCCAAGCAAGTAGACGTGATAGTCGCTGCTAGTGGTAATGCAGCCGAGAGGAGAGACAATACCGCCGTCTGAATCAGGGCTGGTAGGATTGGCAGGTTCTAACGTAGACGTCGTTTAGTTAGTGTGACTTCTTCCCCAAAGTTCGAATAGAGACCCAGTGGGCGTGCGCGTACCGAACCAGCCTGAGCCACTTTCGCGTTGACGTACTCATTCTCTGGCGCGACAGCAACTTGCAGGATTATTTGGATGAGGGTTCTCGGGAAGTTCTCGACAAGTATGATCTGGCGGAGAGTAGACTGCAAGAGAGACTCAAGATGGCGTTCTCTGGTACCTATAAAGCAGAAAGACTTTGTCAATGAAACCCCTATGATAGGATCATGACGAACTTAAATAAAATCTTACCTCCAACCCCTGCAGCCGGTCGTACGATCACGTCGACAGCAGCCTCCTCGGGTAGTTCGTCTCGTCTCTGCACCTCGATCGGGCCATTCACGGCGCCAATGATAGTATACCCAGCATACGAGAATGTAGCAGAACCGTCGGCTTTTGGGAGATGGGATAGGAGAGCTTCCGGCTCTGTATTGGCGGCCATTTTGGCTCAGAGGCACTCGGCCCCTACGGTAGGTAATGTAGGGATTATGGTGTATGGTCACAAGAAATGACAATAGGTTGTATGGAGCTCTTAACTGACGTCGACTGATGAATTTTCTCAGCTCCCTGGAAGCTTCTAATTAATAAGTACCTTTGGCCTCAGAAGTCCCAAGTGGGGGAAGCCCCACCACTGACGCACTATTTTGGGCTAGTGCGGGGCAGACACCGTCCTCTGCTTTGCAGGGAACGGTGGGGTCGATAGGGCGGTTGCTTCGTATTGTACATACATACAGCTACTCGAGCCACTGCAGCTTAGCCTGGTCATTTCTCAACCTCTCTCTCTCTCTCTCTCTCTCTCTCTCAGTCTTGCCCAGCTACACTACTTGTTTCAGTTTGAACCGTCACTAAAACTCCGCGAGGACTCAACTAAAGATGGACACACAGCAGCAGTCTACCACTCTCCCGAACTTGAAGGATAGGATACCTAAACTGGAACCGAGGCGCAAGAGACCTCCTCCTTCAAACCCCGTCCCGGTTCCCGAGACTCCGGCCCTTCCGTCGCCACCAGAGCCTTCAACCCTCCGATTTCAGATACCTAGTCGACGTATCTTATCAAAGAAGGACCATGAGCTATTTCTATCGTCTCCTAGCTATCATCTCGTCCTTGCCTTTGTATTTGGTCTCTCGGATTCCGTCGTAGATACCCCTATCTCGGCAGCTAAAGACGATGACTGCAGCCCTGCTACGAAAACCATCTTAAGCATCCTCGATGAGGCGGAAGCCATAGTGAAGGATACGCCACCGGACGACTCAGAAGGATCGCGGTTTGGTAACAAGACCTTCCGCACGTTTCTTGACAAGGTCAAAGCCGAGAGTCAGTCATGGCACAATAAACTGGGCTTGTCTTCTCAAGATGCAATTTCAGAGGTAGAAACTTATCTCCTGCAGTCCTTCGGCAACAGAACCAGAATCGACTACGGCTCGGGTCACGAGCTCAACTTCATGATATGGCTTCTATGTCTATACCAGCTGAGGATACTTCAGAAGTCGGATTTCAAAGTCTTGGTGCTGAAAGTCTTTATTCGCTACCTGGCTCTGATGCGTACAATCCAATTAGCATATTACCTCGAGCCAGCCGGGTCACACGGTGTCTGGGGCCTAGATGACTACCAGTTCCTCCCATTCTTGTTCGGCGCCAGCCAGCTTCTCCATCACCCGTTTATAACGCCCTTAGCAATCCACCAGCAGCTTACGCTCGAAGAATTTGGCGACGACTACATGTACCTGGGCCAGGTGAATTTCGTCAACAGCACGAAGACGGTGCAAGGTCTGCGGTGGCATAGTCCGATGCTGGACGATATCTCTTCGGCGAAAAGCTGGAGCAAGATCGAAGGCGGAATGCGGAAGATGTTCGTTGCTGAGGTCTTGAAGAAGTTACCAGTCATGCAACACTTCCTCTTCGGCTCACTAGTTCCCGCCGTTGAAGGCATGAGCACCGAGGCCGAGGTCGGTGCGGCAGGCGAAGACGATGAGGGTGAAGGTGGGGCGGTGGTTGTTGAACACGACGGTGTCAGGCATGTGCATCAGACCAACAGCTGGGGCGATTGTTGCGGTATCAAGGTGCCCAGTGCTATTGCAGCTTCGCAGGCTATGAAGAAGAACAGCGCCGGACAATCGCTACGCAGGATACCATTCGACTAGAGACCCACACCGAAGTTGACTGGTCGATTCACTTCATCCTTGATGACTCTAATCATGATAGTCCCGATCAGCTTTAAACCGGTATTTAACATTATCGAGCGAGACACAGCCTGATAGGACAGCAGGAATCGCAGGAATAATCGTATTGTTTTGAATAAGCTCCGGAATGCCCAGCCAGTATCGTAATCCCTTACACGGACGCCGTGATATGTCGCATGACTTATTGCGGAACCGGCGATGATGCGGGCCAATAAAAGCCCCTATGACTTGTATGACCAACCCGCTCCTGTCACCTCTACCTCGTGGTGGTAAAGGCCACATGACTACCAGCTATACACCTCACACCATACAACTTATACCCAGCTACACGAGAAACCACATCGCCATCCAGCGCCGCTAACGACTCCAACCAACCGAACCGCAACGCCGAAGCGGCCAGAAGCCGTCCTAGGAAGCAATGTCTCTGTCCCTATATCTTTCTGACGTTCCAGGGCTAAGCCCCGCGTGTGTCGCGCTCTCCGCGGGCCGCAGTGGCTAAGGGGCGGACGCCGCTGTCGAACACGTCGTAGCAGTCGGCGTCTCCACGCCGACCGGCCGCAGATTCAGGCGGATCACGCGCGTCGATAGCGTCGTGAGCACCACGGCGTCGGTGGTAGTCGTGCCGATGGTGATCGCGGCAGCACTAGCAGCAGCAGCGGCAGAAATATCCGGCGGCGTGAGTTCTACGGCGGCAGAGACGGACGCTGATGATGCACGGGCGGGGGTGGACGTCGTCGAGGCCGAAAGCGGGCTGCTGGTAACCGGCAGCGGTGGCGGTGGGGCGGCGGAGGGCCATGTCGCCGTAGGGGGAGCGGACGGGGACGGGGTAGAGACCGCCACCGTCAGAGATGATGAAAAGGGTGGCGACAGTGACAGGGACGGGGACAATGGAGTCCCGGAAGAGTCCGTACTGCATGTGCTAGTGAGCGCTGCGGCGGCAGCAGCAGCGCTCTCGCTGCGCGAGGCAGACACCGACACCGCCGGGTCGACGAGAGGACGCACAGTAGATGGAGCCGAGGCCAAGCCCGTCGCCGCGGAGGCGCCGGAGCTCCGCGAAGCTGACCTCGTGACGGTCGTCGTCCTGGTCCTGGTCTTAGTCGTGGTCCTGGTCCTCGTGGTCGTCGTGCTCTCATTGCCCCACCCCGTCCCGGCAGACGAAAACGTACGAAACTCCACGGAAGTTGCGGAAGCGCCCGCCGTGCCGGCTACCGTCGGCTCGGATACCGCGGCGATAGTGGCAGTGAGCCCGGGGCCGCTGGCGCTCGGCTTGCCTTCTGGCGGGCTGCCTCCCGAGGCCGCGCCGAGGCCGTAGTCGTACGCGCCGCCCTCGCCATCGTCGGGCACCCAGGGGAGCGGCGGCGCCGACGACAGGGCCGCCGTCACGGTCTCCGTCCGCGTGACGTAGACGGTGAGGGCGGCCGTCGTCGCGGTTGTTGTGGTGACGATGGTAGTGATAATGGCGAGCGCGCACGCCTCCTCAACCGCCGGGAGCGTGGTATTGGGCGGCGGTAACCTCGACCCCGACCTCGAACTGAAGTTCAGACTCAGCCCCGAGCTGGGGCTTCCGCTCGTGTTCGTGCCCGCGCTCGCGGAGCTCGAGTTGAACCCGAGACGGTATACGGCGGTGCCGCTGCTGCTGCCGTCACGGCGGAAGAAGAGCGAGGCGGCGGCGGTAGTAGTAGTAGTAGCTCCTCCAGTGGGCGAAGTCATCGTCAGCTCGCCACCGTCCTCGGGGCGCGGACCGTCGTGGGCTTCCGTCTCGACCACCGGCGACGACAGCCACGTGTGGGCAGGCGGGCCCGGCGGATGGTCTGCATCACCGTGACCGCCGCCTCGTCTCTGCAGACCGGCTTGTGGTTCCTCACGGGGGACCCCGAATCTCCCCTGCACTGCTGCTGCCCCTTGGCTACGACGGGGTGAGCTGTGCGGAGCCGCGTGAGCCTGCAGCGAGAGCAGAGCGCATAGGGCGCCGAGATGCATGACGGAAGAGGGCATCACGATCATAGGAGAGGTATTCCTTAGATCCTTTTTAGATACCGAAGTTAATTGGGGAGAGGTAGCTAGAGACGAGGAAAATAGACTAGCCCAGCAGCACGCATAGCGAAGGTACAGGATTGTGAATCTGAAGAGGGCCAACCTTTACATTTTATCTCGTCCTGGACACGGTCACCGGGGAATATGTGTGTGCACAGCTGAAACGAAAGGGAGGATTCTAGGCCTGTGTCTTGAACGGGTGACGGGGCTAGGAGGGAAGGGATAGAATATTGCTTCTTCCGTCGAGCCCAACCTCCCCTTGACATCGCATTCACATGAGATCGAAACTGAAACACCCGAAACACTTCGGAATACCTCTGATAGTTGTATTCAACGCTACAGAGAGTCCATATGGGAGAGCCCCTAGGGCTACAAATTCGTCCCTAAAAGTATCGAGTGTTTGCGCTATACCAAATGCTTGCCAATGAATATGATGCCTCCCCTGGTGACAAATGCAAATGCTATAGGGTATCAAAGCAACCTTGGCAGAACGCCCCAACCCCGCTGAACGAAATCAAAAATGCTAACCGTAACCGATTTCAGTCGAGTCTTCTGCATCGTGTGCCGCTGCTGTCCGTCATTCCAAATATGCCTCCCGACATTCTTTATGACGAGCCACATCAATCCTCCCAAATCGTCTCCAAGTCAAGATCACCACGCCTTTCTGCACCGCACACGCTCCACCTTTTGCGCTTGTCTCTCGAGCTGATGCCTACAGCTCTGCCACGCAAAGGCACATCCAAACTACTGCGTCCTTTGGACTCGCCCGAGTCACCTCCGTCAGTAGCGTCTGCGGCTGCTTTCAATTGGGCGATCCTCTCAGCCTCCAGGGCTGCTTCCTCGGCATCTGGCGAGTCAGGTATCGTCTCAAGGCTCGAGATACTCGGACTGCGTGACCTCATGGAGCTCGGTGTCGATGGTACGGAGGACGGTGGCTGATAACCAGAGGGGAAACTGTAACCGCTGGAAGCACCTTCGTATCTGGATAACGGCGAGCTCGCTAGGCTGGACGGAGTGGCTGGAAGTGACGACCCCGAGCCCGTTATCGGGTAGTTCGGATATCGAAGAGGGGAAGAAGTACGTTGGGGAGGTGCAGCGGTCGAATGAGAGAGGCTAGAAGCTGGCGAATTACTTCGTTCAGGGTGTCTCCTCTCTGCATCTAACACCGAAGTACGCACAGGAGAATCAGGAGGGAAAATTTCATCGGCTGGTTTTCGTGGCGTCCGGTTCCTATTGGGCGATCCCGCTGGGCTGGAAGGGCGGAACGCCGGAGGGTATAGTAGGCGACCAGCACCATCGACGCCCGGCATAGACCGAGTGCGTCCCATAGTAGGCACCATTAAACTAGCAGCAGACTTAGATCGAACATGTGTGCCAGACAGAGGTGATGTTGTTCGAGGTCGGTATGGGAGAGATGTTGCAGAATTGATCCATGAAGGGGAAATTGGCGACGGAGGCTCCGTGGACCGACGCTGGTTTAGGGGTTTCCAAACCGGGCTTGAGTCTTGAATGACGAGAGGTGGAGGTTGCGGAGGACCCCGTGTGGGTAATGGAGAGGAGCGGAACTCTTCCATTCTCTCGGTCTCGGGAACAGGCTCCATCTTGGATCCTAAGGGCGGTCTGAACTTCTAGGTCAACTCAGAACCCATGGGAAACTATGCGTCCGTTTGGGCAAACTCGGAAGAAGCCAGTCTTAGACATAAGAGGTCGTTGTGGCGGGCTCTCGGTGAGTTATATTTGCAGGCCTAGCGGGGAGCTAGACGAGCCGAGAAGCGTCGGGTTTTGGAATGCAGGTCTCAGATGGCGATGGCACGAACGCATGTACAGCTGCTGGGCAAGAGGTGTATTTTCCAGAAAAACGAGAAAGAGATACAAGTAGGACGCGGCGGAACTATTGTACAACGATCGACAAGGAACTCTCGCTTTGACAGCTTGCTCTCGGGTCTGTCTAGTACTTCGGGAAACAACCCAACTGCTAATGGGAAGTGACAGGCTCCAAGTAACAAAGGTAATGGCGTAGGTTTCGTTTCGTATCCGTCCTCAAGGCCTTCGGGATGTTGTAGGTTGCGAGGCAATAAGCATCAAGCGTTGGTGTTCTTAGAGGAAGGAGCGTCACATGGGAATAAGGACGACCGAAAGGATGGAGGATGCTCTTGGTCGTTGTGAAGGTGTAAATATGCCAGGATTGAGCAGGTCCTGAGGCAAAGGGAGGACGAAGGGGAAAGGGGCAAGAAAAAATTCCCCGGAAGGCGGCAATACAAGTAGGGGACGAGATCGGCCTGGATGAGAGTCTTCGACAAGAGTGAAGATAGGTTAAGCGGTCACGGGTGACGGTTGATTGTGAGAGGGGATTGATTATTGGCGTGTCTTGGGATGCGCCGAGAACATGGGACAAATGGGGGTTCCTTAAGTGTGCGTGGGCAAGAAATCGGGGAACTTAGCACTACATTCGGGACCTACATACTGTGTATGTATCTAAGTACGGTAATGTGCCTGCCTCAGGTATTGTACCTTTTGGGGAAGTGGCCCTGAGTTCAGTTGAGTCGTCTCAGGAGACGGGCAGTTACAGGTGGAGCCAGATAGTGAGTTAGGTTCGGTTCCTAACAGCGCTAATGGTCTTCGCTATTTGGCGCAACTCAGGCGTCAAGGGCACCCGGGGAAAGCCCTCTTTTAGTGGTCGTCCCCCGTTGACGGAAGTAGACTTCCCGAATCAAGGAGTTAATTGACATTGCCACCGAGTTGGGAAAGTCCCGGCACCTATATTACGGTCTTGTTGTAATTCGACAAGCCGACCAGAAAAGAAAGACGAGAGACTCACTCAATTACTAATAGGTACCAACACCGTATTGCAGACGCTGATTACAAGGGCGCACCTCTATATTACTAAGTTCTGCGCAGTTCAAGTACGTCAACTGTCATGTCAAAAGGCTATTTGATGTTTTCCTGCAGCTTCTCCGGGTACGTTGTACTCCGTAGATCGGGCCTCGGTTGTCAGCTGAAGCACTTAAGAAGAATGACAAGCCCGTCTTCAGGTGACGAACCATGCAACCTGGCTTCATCTGCGTTCCAAGGGTCCGAACGAAGTGGCTACCCAGCTCTCTAGCGCTAGCCGAGGTGGACATGGCGGGTCCTAGGGTACTAATACTACCTACCTTTAGTAAGACTTGCTAGCTTCCTCAGACACGAGGTACCAATACTGTGCACGGAACGCGACGAAGTCTAGAAGTATGCCTGAAGGTCTACTCGCGTTATCCGTCAGCCCGTGTATAGACGAAGTCGAATCGACGGAGCTCTGGCCCGCAGTAGACCGCCGGAGAGATTCCTGGTACATGTCAATAGGTTCTGGCTGTTCTAGACTTCTGGTTATATGTCCATATCCAAGTGCAGAAGGATCTCGGAGTTCGAGGTTCAGCATACGGCACTTGGCAGGGCACCTTATCTACCGAGTGCCGTTTCATTGGAGGACCGTTGCACTGCCGGCATCACTACCGCAAGATGATGTGGTATCACGAAGATGGCGGTGCAACCGGTAGGTTTTTATGTCACTGACGACCTCTTTACATAAAGGCATTGAATGCCTAAGGCATGCGGATGCTCGAGAAGCGTCCTTCACTCTCCGATATCCTTTCCCCTAGCCCATATGTTGTCGGGTCTATCGTCTTCAAGTTTCCTCCTATATTTTGGATCATGGCCGCTAACCGACGCAACCCGGGGTTCCGGGCCTTATGTGTCCAAGTTGCATGCTGTCCTATTCTCTTTGTAACTTGCATCTACGATCAACTCAGGACGCAAAAGGGCGGAAAGATTCGAGGGACAACTCGCAAGCGAGAGCCACGAGCTGCTTTTGCCTATGACGATGCAGCTCGTGACGAGTGGCATACCGCCAGCCACAGTCAAGATGAGGGTACAGAATCCCAGACGACGTAGCGCCCGCAGACCGCTCCCGCGGCGACAGCGGTATACTGAAAATCCGCAATCGGGGAGAGCCGTCACCGGAGGAGTAGGATTCCTAATACCATACTTGATATTCGGGCCCTCTTGGGGGAGCTGGTATATATGAGATCGAGACTTGTTGCAGACTAAGCCTATTCCCGTATTTCTATCTCCAAGTCGACCAGGAAGAGGTTCTGTGAAAGTGGGAAGTGGCTATGAACTGAGGATAGGATTTTACTGTATATTGTGTGTCTTAAGGGTGATTACTCTGGTTTCTAACATGACTAGAGGGACGTCAAGGTAATTTTCCAGCTAGAGCCACACCATATTAGGAACATAAGGCGCTCTCGATTTTACTTCTTAAGACCGGCCAGTTTAGTCAATCAATTCGGAGCGCAGTGTTTCCACCGGCACTTACTCCACGGATATCCTCTTCTACCCTTTTCCACTTCGTAGCTTGTGGGAGCTTTGGGCCACAGACCCTGTTCTGCGGTCAACAGCTATGATAGGGGTAGACCCACCCCCTTTTCTACTTGCTAGGGTAGAACGCGAAGACCACGTCTGCGATTCTCAATGCGTATTGTATGCCTTAGCGGACATATCAGGGTCTTACGCAGTCGCACGCGTAATAGCTTCGAAGCACCACTAGATATATTAACTTGGAGGTCTCTTACATCTCTACTCGCCCATCGTTGTTCAAGGGAATCAATAGCAGGCTGCTGAGCCGCTCGACTTCTCACCACCTCCTTTCGGGGACTGGGGAACACTCGCTATTGACTAGGATCCCAATGCTTCTGGTAGAAGCGTATCGTTAGTCAGTGGTTTCCACTGAGGTAATTGAAATACCGACGGAATGAACGACCACCATATACTAGCACGTATTTGCCAGAGGTATATGAAATAAGAGTCGTTATTCCCTCTGGGTTCCGTAGATGACAGTAGCAGACGGAATCACAACCATGCCCTGAATGGACTTGGCAGTAGCTATACTATCCTATTTTGCCAAGTCGGTGGGAAAGCAAGTCGCACAATCTACGCCCGCTGATGGACAAAGCGGCTGAAACTAAAAAGAACCCCCCTGCACTGGGCGCTTGCGACAAACGGTTCTGAACAGTGCAACTGCTGGAGATGGAACTGAAGTGTATCAAAGTGGATGTCGCCGCAGTTTTTTGTCGCTCCCATGAACTTAAACCCAAGTTGGTAATACATATCCACAAATCAGTATAGTGATTAGAAATAGTCAAGTCAGTGTCCGTCTCGACGAGATTTATGCGGTCTCTACATGGGTTACCCATCCCAAGGCCCAAATACGAAGGAAACACTTGGCCGGCAACTACGTGAACGCTCGTAACAACTTAGATGGCTTTAAGTCTGATACTCCCCTCCTGTACTCTCCTATCACATAATGTTACGAAGTTTTGGAATAGCCAGGGAAAACTCACAGCTATTAGAGATGTCCAGGGTCAAGCCATTGCGCTTCTATTTTACCGTGCCTACTACTAGCGGCTTTAGAATGCAGGCTGAGGATTGAACTCGGAGAGGATGGATGATCCTAGTACGTATGCGAATTCCAGTAAGCCATGGGCAGCCAGTTTGCAGGAACTAGATTCGCATACTGAAGGGCCCGTCGTGTTTGACCTGACGGCCTTGGGGTGGAACAACGTTTATAATGTTAGCTCGAGGAATACAAGCCGTGATAACTTCTTGGATAACCTAGTAACTCGGGGTATCCATCACACAGCATACAAGATAGAAATTTAGGGAACGTTAGCCACCAGGACCCGGACGCAGCAACGGCCATTTCATAACCTGTCATCAGGTTCGAAGCTATCTATCTGAGTTGGGATTAAACTCTTTCTTATCCCAGCGAATACAAATAGAACTGCGATGATACATGGCCTGACTGAAGTGAACATCGTTAGAGTTGTAAAAGGTGCCGTGACTCGTGAGCGGTGTACGCTTGTGTCCCAGCGGTACTTTTGCCTGGTTATTATACCACTGGATGTAGGAGGCTAACGAAAAGGAAACAAGCACAGAACGACAGCAGTGGCAGGAATTGGATGGCTTCGGAGTTTGGAAAAGGTTGCTTGATTCAACCAAGCCAGGGGCCTAAGCACAGCACGAAATATGTCTGATAAACCGAAAGCTAAGACCCTTGCCTTGCTATATAGTATGCAGGTACTCCGTAATAGATTTTTGCAAAATGCGCTAACCAGGAAACCGCAGTTGCCTTCCAAGCCTTCTGATTCAGCCTAGCACTGGGCATTTCAGCATCTCGGATTGGCTCATTATCTCCTCTGCCGCTAAAATAAGGACAAAATTGACCACAGTTGCTCAATCTTATCACGACAATTTTCTAATAGTCCCCAGTCAAGGCTCGTTGTTTCAAAGACCTCTACCAGTACCAGAGTTCCCACTGTTTTGTTTGCATAATAGTCTTCCTTCTAATCATGTTTCGTCGTATCGCTCGATGATTTACATTCAATGTGTGTTCCTACGTACACGTCAAGGTATGATACATCAGACGATTAATGACTGACCCATGCTGGTCCATCTACTCCCGTGCCTAAAGCTGATATCACTAGTTGATTGCTACACGTAGCCGGTCTAAATTATCACCGAAGCCTTCTCTTTCCCATTCATGCCATCCTCGCCGACAGTGACCGTCACCCTCGAGTGAATCGACATTAACCTTCAACGATGGCGCGCCCCATGGGGCCGGTCCGTCTCCGGAGGACAAATTACCTGACATTATTCATCGGCGCCGTCTTATGTCTTTTCATCATCTACTTTCTCTCATCCGGCTCCTCTTCACACCAAGCCCCTATTCGCAAACCCACCAAGGCCAAACTCATTCCAAACAGACCGCCTGTCACTCGCTACAATCTTAACAATATTACGATCACTGCCGACCCCATCGGAAACGAGGAGAAGATTCTCATTCTTACACCTATGGCGCGATTCTACCCGGAGTATTGGGATAACTTAATGAAGTTGGACTATCCTCACCGCCTCATAAATCTCGGCTTCATCTTACCTAAGAACAAGGAGGGCAATGCTGCGACGACAGCGCTGCAGGCCGCGGTAGCCAAGACCCAGAAGGGCCCCCTCGAGAAGCGCTTCAAGAGCGTTGTCATCGAGCGGCAGGACTTCGACGCGCCTTTGGCCTCCCAGGACGAGAGCGAACGACATAAGATGGCGAACCAGAAGGCCAGGCGCGCGGCCATGGCCAGGGCCCGCAATTCGCTGTTATTCACCACCCTGGGCTTAGAAACATCCTGGGTTTTGTGGTTAGACGCCGATATTGTAGAGACGCCGCCCAGCGTGATCCAAGATCTGGCAGCCCACAACAAACCCATC
Organism: Monosporascus sp. mg162; assembly: GCA_004155945.1. NCBI lineage: Eukaryota > Fungi > Ascomycota > Sordariomycetes > Xylariales > Monosporascus > Monosporascus sp. mg162. The sequence continues at coordinate 49,398 of QJNY01000133.1, forward strand.
ATTGCGCCTAACTGTTTTCAGAGATATACCAACTCCGAGACGGGCAAGCTTGATGAGCGACCCTACGATTTCAACAACTGGCAAGATAGCCCGACAGCTCAGGAGATAGCCAGGAAGATGGGCCCCGACGACATTATCCTTGAGGGCTATTCCGAGATGGCAACCTACCGAGCCCTGATGGCCTACATGGCCGATGAGAAGGAGTCTAGGGACTTGGAGGTGCCGCTAGACGGTGTAGGGGGCACCACATTGCTAGTAAGAGCCGACGTCCATCGAGACGGCGCTATGTTCCCGCCTTTCCCATTCTACCATTTGATCGAGACGGAGGGGTTTGCGAAGATGGCGAAACGACTAGGCTGGCAAGCTACGGGCTTGCCAAACTACAAGGTAGTACTCTCTTCTGATCTACCGAGCTGCGGCACAGACTAACGCAATCTAGGTTTACCACTACAACGAGTGAACGCAGTGCTCAAGAGTGCCTGTTATCACGCAATTATAGAACGAACACACACCTATCTGCCACTAGTTGGAGGTTTATCGCATAGGAGGATGTGGGGGTTATGATGGGGGTCCTGCCTTGTCGATGCCTCATATACGTCGACCCTTTGGGCCCTCGAAGCTCGGAGGCAGCAGTGTTCATGTAGTATATTACGCAATGTTACGAGGAAAAGGTTGATTTGATACGGACCCCCAAGGCAGGGTCGCTCCGAGCGGAGTGCTGTACCAATAGCGATACCACACGCGGAGTCGAATGGGAATTAGGAAGGCTCTGGGGAACCAACCCCCGCGCGTCATCGGAAAACGGGGCATGCGTTTAGAACGGAGAATCTTTTCATAATGCCGCTCGAAACTTAAGAGACGAGGAGCGGTGTAACTCATTGAAATCGTAGACCGGCCAGATCTGGTGATACCGGCACGATCACACGCGCTATGCCCGCGATCCAACGCCTGGCCGCTACCTAGATACAAGTCTGCGCCCCCATCCTACAAAGCCCGTCCATCATTATCCCGACGTAGCGTGTATAGACATACCCAAGCTCGACCGGTTTCTCGCACCGAACCGATCGAACACTTAATCCCCAAAATTACACATAGCCCGCGCACCGCCTAACCAGACTCGACCCGCGCCCGACCGACCACGGGGGCCCTCCTCTTTGGCCCCCATCTCCCTCTCCCCCTCTCAGCTCCCCTCGTACCGCCCGCCCTCGGCGTCGCGGCAGAAGAACTCGACGAGGCGGCGGGCGCCGACGGCGTCGCCGGCGCGCAGCAGGGCGGCGACGTCGACGTTGAGCGGGCTGTCGACGCCGGGGCACCCGAGCAGCAGGCGCACGGCGCGCACGCACTCGAGCACGCTGTACGCGGGCGTCCAGGCCTCGCCGGAGAGCAGGTCCAGGCAGATCTCGCCCGTGCCCAGCGCCACGTTGGCGTGCACCACGGGCGTCGCGAACGCGATGCGCGGCGGCGCCAGCGGGTACGTCGGCGGGATCTCGATGCGCAGGAGCCAGCGGCCGTCTGTTTTTTGTTTGGTTTTCCGGGTTAGCGAGAGGACGTCGTCCGTATATTGCTGGCTAGCTCTCTCTTCTCTTTCTCTCTCTCCCCCTCTCTTTACGCGTATGTGCGTGCGTGCGTGCGTATGTGTTGCGAATAAAAGGGAAGGGACCAGGAACGAAAAAAAAAACGTACCGTCATACCCTCCCCCGATGCCCCGGCCGTTGATCACGGCCTCCCACCGCAGCAGCTCGTCCTCAGACACGGGGCCCAGCCGCTCGATGCCCGTCTCCGTCTGCGCTTCCTTCTCCCAGACGGCGAGCTCCCTGAGCAGGCGCTTGGTGGCGCTGCGAGATGACGAGGACGCCGCAGCCTCCGCCGACGGCGATTGCGTGCGGTTGGTGTTGTCGTCGTTCGACATCGGGTGATTTTGTCGGAACTAGGGCTCGTCGTTTATTGCTTCCTTGAAAGGGGTGTATATATATATATATGCCGGTCGTCTGGGTGGGCGCGAGTATGTAGGTACGTATAGTATATATTTCGCGACGGCGCGACGGACGGGCGAGTCGATATCCCAGTGGGCTGATTGGTTAATGGAAATGGAGCTTATCTCTTCCTTATGGTGTAAACCACGCATCCGCTGATTGCGATTGAATAGGTATCTGGTAGAGACAAGATGCTGGCGAAACCTATGTAGGCCTCTCAAGGGTGGGGTCGCGCAGGAGCTTCAATGGTCGAAGGCCATCTGACAGGGATCTAACGTTAAATGCTGGCTGGGGTTTGCATCACGCAGTGCATGGGGACTGGGGCTCAATTTTGTGACTTAAAGCACCACGTTTATTTTGGCTGCGGAAGTCCATTGCAGTGAAATACCCACTACTACTGCTGCATATGCAGTCTGAAGGGGTTACCCCGGTAACGGGTGTGGGCAGCCGCCCCCCCTTACCTCACTGCGCATGTGATGTCCTCCCTCACATGCACATCAATGTCTATTCATATTCCTCTCGCCATACGGCTGTAGAATGCTGGCATACGGTTTGGTGTAGTTGTGTGAAAGCGGTATTAGAAGACGACGAGGGTACGGACTATTCCTCCATAGAGTCGACTCCTCACCACCCGCTTTTACTTCGTAGCGTCTCTTCTGTATGAACAGAGATTCTAGTCTACTGCATACGTTTTTGAACAAGGAATTCTTGTCTAGAATTAAAATACGACTATCTCCAAATAGAGAGAACCCTAGGGCTAACCTCTTTCTAGAGCTTTCTACTCTCTTAAGAGAGATAAAGAGATCTTTGCAAGATATTGTTCCCTTTAACGCGCCATCGATACATGAACCGTGCGGCATTGTTGATCTCGAGCCCAAAGCAAGCCGTGAGAACGCTCGGCCGAAATAATATCGTGCACTGCTGTCGAGGCACGACTGGGTTACCAGCAGTGAATCTGGGAGGTCAGAAGTTGACATTTATACGCAAGAGATATTTAGACCATGGTGAAGGCATCTCAATTGGTTTCCAAGAACAGTACCGTGTATGAAGATGAGTTATCTAACTTATGTTCATTATTGCCTTTGTACAGTTAACCAGGACCTCCAGGAAGTAAACACGGCCCGCGAGGGCCCGGGTTTACCACTTGAATCTCCAAACCTATCGAATATCGCCAGTTCTCCTCTTCGTAAAGTCATTCCTCCGTATGCCATGTCCAGAGAAAACAAATCAAATGTCACCGACCCGCCAAAGGTAGGACATTGTCCAGACTAGATATGACTTCCCCCACCGTCGCAAAATATCGTGGGCCATTTTAGTCCATCCTAGGCGAGAAGTGTCTGCTCTACCATGACATCATCGTAACATCGAAAGGGATGCCTTCTAATAGATAGGCAACGCCGAGATCGATCAATTTCCTCCCAACGGGTTATCTGCAGGGCTTGACCACAGTGTTATGTTGTTGTTATATTTGTATGCCAGTTGCCAGAAAAGGCCTGAGCTCTAGATTCGAAGAGCTTGTAGGCACATTCGTACACGAAGCGTGAACTTCGGTCACATAGAGCTGGTTCCATGAATTTCGTCGGTTACGGGCACAAGTAGCGCTGGGTGGTTGCTGCGCTTCATCGACGCGAAGACCGGTGACTTGTAAGGGAACACCGCTGATGGCGATTGGAAAGCGTAACTAGAACGGCGGGCTGAAATACCTTCTAAGAATGTTTCGACTCCTTGGGCTTCCAGAACTGCATGATCCGGCTGAACCGTTTGGCCTTGCGCACCCGAGGTTTCTTTTCTGGCTCATCATCACAAGAAACCGCTACATTCAGCTTACTTCGTTCACCATGAGCGCTGCTGATCAACCGGCTGAGCCCAGCAAGACTAGATCTTCGACGTCCGAACGCGGTCGCGGTGAACGAAGCCGGTCGCTGGTCATGGAAAGGCATATTTCTCGGTTGAACCGGGGGCATAAATATGCTCTCCCGCGTCATGGTTGAGTTGGTGCTTGTCAACGATGGGACCTCGAAAGACATCCGGACGACTTCTGGGCCCGGCTCGCCCATCAGTAACGACTGGAAATTGTTCTCGTCAGCCACTGAAGACGCCGCTGTAGAAATTCGTTGAGCATCGCAGGACACAGGTGTACGAGGCGATGGATACGACGATGAATAGCTCGGGGAATATGGACTGCTAGGTGCGAAAGATGGGCCGGGGAGATTCATAGCAGTCGGCTCAGCTGCAGCTCCGGCCTTATTGCCTACGAGGCAACGCGGCGACGGCGCTGGAGAGTCGAGAGCGTCCGAGAAGCCGTAGACGTTTGCGTAGCTATCGTAAGAGCGGGTTTTATTGTCTTCCGCCGCAAAGTCATATCCGGGTAGGACATTGACCGGATTCTCGCTTCGCATCTTCATTACCGGCAACTGTATATCCAAACTATAATCGCTATCCTTACGCTCTGCCAGATTGGTCGGATAGACATCCTTCGAAACGGCGACACCAATATCGTGTTCTTGAATTGGGGTCGTCTCAGAATCATCAGATAGATTGTCCTTGCTGGCTATTTCCGTAGATCCATTGGGGGATTCGGTGCCAGAATTCTCCGATGCAGCCTCGACACCCTCGTCTTCATCTTCCTCGTCTTCCTCGAAGACATCTGCCATAGTCGAGGAACTCCCGAATCGCGGAATGCCAAATCTTCCAGCTTCGAAGGGAGCCAGAGCCGGGGCGCTCTCAGCACGACGGTGGTAATGCATTCCTGGACCGGTAAAATTTCTCATGCCTGCAGCGCTATGAAGCTGGCGTCTAGGCGAAGTGCCCGATTTCTGTGCCGCTTCCCATTGAGAATCCCGCGCTGATGGGGTATTGAATGGGCCAAGTGCGGCGTCTAGGTCGATCATTTGGTACGCTGCATCGTCATCTGGCGCCGGGCGGACCTCTGTAGCGCTAGAATAATCTGAGGGGGGTTCGGTCACCGTGACCGTCGGAGTTGGCGTCCCAATTGCCTCGGCGAAACCTTCCTCGTCATTGTCGCCTAATTCCTCATCCGTCTTCGGGCGGGGCAATGTAGGCGTTGAGGACCGCCGTCGCACAGCTTTCTTTCGAGACCGGGACTTCGCTGTGCGCGTTAGAATCGAGCCAGCCCAGGTCTTGACCCTCTTTTGCTTCTTCTTCTTGACTGTGAGATTACCGCCGGTTGGCTGCGGCTCAAGACCATTCGCGTTCGGGTCCGGATCCTGTTCGGACGAAGACTTTGGGAGAACTGAGGTTCTGGAGCCAGTGCCCGTTGAATGTGAGCTAAGAGGCCGCGACTTCGTAGGGGAACCAGAGCTAGCGAGTGACTCTAAGCCAAAGAATGTCCACCTCTTTGGAGTTTTAGTAGGACTTGGATTGGCAGATGAGCTCGGCTTGGCTTGCGGGAAATTAATCAACAATGGAATAGAGTTCCGCCTCCGCGGTGATTGAGGCTCTTCTTCGGGCGTGTGAGAAGTTAGGGTATGCTCCAAAATGGCACCCGCAGTGCTGGGCCGAGAGTCACTTTGCCTGTTAGGAGCTAACGAGTCAAAGCGGGCCGCCACCTCACGGTCTGCGACCGTCGAGTTCGTGATAGATACCATTGAAGAGATACTACCGGAAGTAGAATGTCCGGGACGAACAGTGGCTGTGCTGCCTGTATCGGTAGAAACCTGGGATAATGGACGCGGAATGAACTCAAGGGTGTCGGAGAATCCAACACGAGCACGAGCAGCTGGTCTCGATTCGGTATTCGTCTCTGGTGTAGGAGGATCAGATATTTCTACGACTACCCGTGGAACATTCACCTCGTCTTTCAATTCAACCTCCCCTTCAGACTGAACAGAATCGAGCGTAATCGCAGGGATGGTTTGGGCTTTACCATCGAAATCTGTCGGACTCGTAGGCGCACTATTCCCTCTCTGAATGTTGGGACTCGGAGGTTTGAGTATCATTGATAGATCGTGACTAGAAATCGCTTTTGAACGTTGGTGAGCATGACCCCTTCTACGTGAAGGGTTGACAGGGGCCAGCGTTGGGGAGGGAACGGAGCCCTCAGATTTTGTAGGGCTTGTACCCATCACCGTTATGACTTCTCCAGTTTTCGGATTACCACCCACCAACTCACTCCCATACCTGCGATGGCCTTGGCGGGCAGGAGGAGTCCGGCCCGCCATTGGTGAGTGTGGTGGACTGAGCAGGGAGCCATCTGACCCCAAGGATGCACCTGGCTTGAAAGAAAATTCTCGTAGGGTACATCCTAAGTTTTGGTCTACAGGTCCACGGCTGGCACCTGGGTTGAAACTGAAATCGGGGAGCGCTGGCAATCGTGTTGGAAGGTCTTCCAGGCCGTTATCCATGTCGAAATGATGCGATGGTAATTCCACGACGGACCTAGGTCGGCGCCCTGTTGTTCTCGGTCCTGGGGAGGGAGCTGATGAGGAAGACGGGCGAGCAGGAAATACGAATGGCGGGTTAGGCGGGGGGACATTGAGGCCGGGTGGAGGCAGTGAACTTGACATTGGGTTGTCTAGAGACATGGCGAATGCGATGCGGCTCGTTGCACTTTCAATTGCAGGCCTGTCAACTGTAGTACTGGCATATGAGACGGTTGCCATCTTCTTCTAGGCCGCACCGCGGCACTGAACGGAGAATTGAACGTGGAAAAATATCATAGAGTATCGTCGATTGAATGTAGCGCCAATGCGAAAGTCTCACTTTCGGGGATGCGAGCGCGGCATGCAAAAAATTCCGATCATGAGCGGCGCAAGTGACTGACTCCGTATCGCAGAATCCAATGAATTCGGCCGGGTAGTCGAACGGGCTGTAGTATCGACTCGGAACGGGCAAGTTCGTGAGGTCGGGCGATCCTACCTGAACTCCAGTGAGATACAGTCTAGAGATGCGAGGAAGGGGCTTTGGGGACGAGATAGAGTGATGTTTGCATATGCAGTGCATTAAGAGAGTTTGTGACGATTCCATAGAGCTGAGTAGATAATCCATACGTACCTCATGAGTACGCGAATGGGGGTATAGGCATGTGGTTTGGCTGTTGCCTCCAAATGTCTCTAACCCCAATCACAGAATCTTCCAAAATGGCTCCAATTGAACCATATGAAGAAGGCGCCAAATAATGAGAACTTAAAAGAAGACAATTTTAAAGTAAAGGAGCGGACGGCCAAGACCAGAGCAACTCTATGATGGTAGAACTTGCATCTGGAATTGGACCAGAGGGTGAAGAAGGTAAGGGTGAGGTTGAGATGAGGGTGAAAGCGTCGGTCGACACGGGTTGCTGGTGGTGGGAGAAGGAAAGAGGAGACCAGTAAGCTGGGAAGAGGTTATTTGGGGTTTGGATGACCGGAGACTGGGAGTGGTTAACGGCGGGACGCCCAATCCAAACACAGTATGTAACTGTATCCACGAGGGCGCTTTGCACGGTCCAAGTACTAGTACCTACTGGTCGCAGGGGTATTTTACTTGTAAGTTACTCCACCCGCCCACTATATGCCATGATAGGTTAGCTATACAGATTCCCATACAATTTCTATACTTAGTAGAGCGCAAACTACCAAATTTCTAGGTCGGCGTCGGAGAAAAAAGTTGGATGGTCTATTTGATAACTGGATTTGCTCGCTTACTACTAGTTTGATAGTGTGGAAAGTTGCAGCCAATAGAAAATGCGAGAGAACATACATCATGTAACCCACGGTGGCATATAGTGGGTGGGTGGAGGTAACTAACAGTAAATACCCCTGTGACCTGTATCTCGTATGCATGTTGTGCTCCGTACCTGCCTACTACTAGCACTAGCACACAGGCACAATACCTAATACATACAGTAGGTGTGCAGGCGCGTGACCCAGTCAACACATGCACCTGCAGGTGGGCAGTTTAGGAGAAGTAGGTACCTGTATCGATCGAATCGAATTTTTGATGTTGTTATTCGCAACTCGGCAGAGAGACATTCATTCCACCGACACAACCGAGGACCTTTCCAGTCGATATATTCAATATTGCTGCTTTTTGGTACCCATGTAAATCAACCGTATCAGCTTACGAATCGAGGACACATTATCAGAAATTTGCCGAGGCAGTAGTTCGTAAAGTACACACAATCCGTAGATAATTGCCTAGCGTACCTTGTATATTTGGAAATTGGTGGCCAGAATGGCTTGCTCATAGCCGTATCTACCTTTTCCCTATGTAGGCCAAGAATCGGGCGCTGCGCCATGAAATGATTCCGTTAGTCTCACCTGGTTTGCTTTCGGCCTACGTGCTCTAAAAGGCAGAATAAAAACCATTTCGTCCCTGTCGGTATATCGTGTCTGCCTAGCTATTACTGCTGACATTTAACTGTCGCACACAGTATGTTTCTGCATGTTTACGAACATACGAAATATGTACTCCTCTTTCGGATTGATTGCGTGGATTGTGGGCCATACTACAACGTGTACAGACGTGAGCAATGAACACTTTTAATACTCCGTTATTAGTACCAAGGCAATTACATGATTCCGTATTTATTTATTACGATGGACAATGCCCGAGGTCAAGGCCCTAATAGCGTCACGGGAGCCTTAATAGCGTCACGGGTCATGACATTCTTTTTATCCCGCCCGCTAACACCCGACAAAGGGCGATGAGGGACCAGAGGTGAACCTGCAAGAGTAATCACATCGTCTACGCCTGTCGTGCCTGTTCCTGGGAGTTCCGGGGAGTACCAGGGGTCCCTTGCCCGGGCCGCTGGGAAACCAGATCAGAGCCCTGGTTATCTTCAAGATGGTGTGCTAGAGATTATGCAGCCGCAGTGCCGCTTTCCTGTTTTGGGGCCGGGATACTAGGTGTTCTTGTCTGATTGCGGGCTTGCATGGGCGGTAGGAGGGTTGATTAGACAAGACACTGTCTTGAGTGCGCTAACCGACAGTTGAGATGGGGGAAAGAGGAATTCTCATTGTTGCACAGGTATCATGTGGCCAAACATTTTTACATCGCAAAAATTAAGTTATTCTTCACTGAAAGCCCGGTACCAAGATGATGGATATGATCTTATAGTGCCAGGTATAACTCATCCTCCCAGTGGGAATACAACTAAGGACGTTGCTCCGATCCTTATCCTATCGCATTCGGACAGGGCGTCCACAATGTGTTCACATACACAATAAGTGCGGCTGCAGGAAGAGTCAGCAGCAAAGCTCCCGCATCCAACCAGAGCAACCAAATCCAAATGTACGATACCTACTGCGATGCTCCAAGGACCGACTTTGCATGATGCCGGCCACTCCGTCTGAACCCTGAAACGTAGTAACATGCACGTAGCGTTGCATATTACTGCTAGGCCTTCGTAGTATGTTTTTCGGGAAAAAAAATTAAGTGCACATGGAAGTAACAATGCGCGAAAACGAAGCCATGAGGCTTTAATGTTCCATCGTAGTATATGTAAACATTTATCCAGGTGTTAATATCTTACGTACATGTTAAGCGAGAATCTCGTGTGAACACAACAAAGATTCTGAGACCGTATTTGGTAATACAGCCGACTTGGATCATGAAACGCAAGCTGAATAGCGGGTAGAGAGGTCTAAGCCACGTTCCCGTTCCCCAGTCCCCACGCTCTCCTAGGAGTGTTCCGAAAGTGAGAGTGGATGCCCTCGCCGGTCGAAGGAAAAGCAGAGGACTTGGCAGGCTACCACTTAGTACTTGTATGTATCCCACATACATGCATACGGTTAAATCCACCGTAATGAGTAGCGTAGGCCTGCCTATTGTTTGTCCTTCCAACTGTACGATAGGTTGCTAAGCGCTACAGCTCTATCTACCCAAGCAGCTAAGATAGGTAGTGTTTAGTACCCTGCGTCTTAAGCCCGACACAGTACGAGTATGGATGACCCGGCAACTCTGCTCTCTACACTGTAGCCCAGACTCGAAATCCAAGGTCACTGATAGTCCGAAGAGTCCTTTGCGCCCCAGGCTATCCAGAGCCATGACGACATATCCGTCTAAAGTTAAGATAAAGACTAGTCTGACGGAATCGACGGCTAGCCCGGTAATTTACAAATCTTGATCGCTTCTAGGACATGGAGGGTGTGGCTGGTAAAGGAAAGGAAAAGGAACAACACAGAGAGTCAACAAAGATGCTGGGGCTCACGAAGCGACGTGTTCATGGCTGGAGCCCGCAATAGCCGAAAGCATCGTCACCTCCTGGCATTTCCCCACTACCTACTAAACGTGTCGATCAGTATGGACATTTGCGGAAGGTGAGTTGTACGCGACCTTGAATCCAGTAGGGTCATAAAACAAGGGATCGGCCCTACCCCCGTCTAATCACCACATCACGACCGGGTCCGTGTTGAAGGCCGTGCATTTCGAGGACATTTCGGAAGGACCCCTGATTTTTAGGAAAGAATCATATCAAAATTCCCGTCTGGGGTTGGGGTTTGGGGACTGGTTGTGGAATAATCCAGAGACACCGCTTTCCAGATCAAGATAAGCACTCAACTTATGCATGGGCTCTTCCCGGCTTAAGGCTGGCAGGACTAGGCGCTAGTTAGGTAATCAATTGTCTAAGTTTTTGAATTTTCGTGCAATTCTCCTTTGACCGAATGGTGATGATATGGTAGGTACAACTTTAGAGCGCAACACAAATCAATGGACTAAATTTACAAGAACAATTTGGACATTATCGCATTATTGCTCTTCATATCTTCGTATTTTAACTCACGCCCCATTCGGCAACGTCAAACACCCACGAAACTTTGCTAAGTCGCGATGTCTAGCGAGACAGCGACCGCGCAGGCGAAGGCACAACAGCAGCCGCAAGGCTTACGCAAGAATGGTAACTGCTCGTCGTTGGTTTTATCCCCGCGGACGGGCTCGTCGGGACTGACGCGACCACCACAGGCAAGCAGTGGCATGCCCCCCGGAAAGCCTTCCGGCCAAGCTCCGGATTGACTTCCTATGAGCAACGCACGAAACTGCGCATAGCAACGTCTGCAACCAAGGCAAAAGAGAAGGAGATGAAGGATGAAAAGGAAGCGGAGAGACAGGTGCGCATAGACGAAAACGATCCCAACGCCAACATTGCTAAGACTAACCGGGACGGTTTAGAAACGAGTGCAAGCGATTAAAGATAAGCGCGCAGCAAAGGAGGAGAAAGAAAGATACCAAAAGATGGCCGAGAAAATGCACAAGAAACGAGTCGAGCGATTAAAGAGAAAAGAGAAGCGAAACAAGTTGCTCAACTCATGAACATTATGGAGTTCCAAGATTTGGAACCAGCCACGACCATATACTGTCAACTCCACATTTATGAGCGCACACATCACAGTGAGATGGGAGACAGAAGACGATGCTGACAAGGCGCGAAATCATGATCAGATGCCCACTCCACCATCGTCCTCGGTACGATAAAAAGGGGCCTACGTTGGTGCATTTCAGGCGCATCAAGGCTAGCGAGTAAGAGTTCGGAGGATCGCATCTCCTGTTCTCTTCTAGGCATTATTGCAGTGTTGCTGGATATGAAGTCTGGGAGCAGACTAAAACTGCAGAGGCTACCTTATTATAGCCTATGATTCATATATACAATATGCGAGGTTCACGGATCATAACGGAACCATGTCCTCCTAGGTCGACGAAAGAATAGTCTAAAAATTTAAGCGTGTACGCCGCTGTGTTAGGAACATGCTCATTTTAGTCTATGGTGGACGACCGGATCGAAGCAATATGCGTACATACGTGTGGCCGATAGGCAGATTTATTATCATGGACTTAATTGATGGAAGGGAGCCATGATTCAGCCATTTAACTTAAATTTGACATGTGAAATTCAAGGGAACTTACACGGGTCCGTGCTTTATGCATACGTACTCGGTTGCCCCTTTCAAAGTTCAGCGGGCATCGAAACCAAGATTTACCTCTATGCCATGTCCCTATTCTATTCCCCATAACATCTTGCCTTTGACTCCAACTCTATCTTTACCAGTCAGCCACCAGCAATACGTCTGACTCGCACTGGCTGGCTCTTCGGCCAGTGCGGGAACTAGCTATGTCCTCTAAAAAGAAGGAAGACAAGCACAAGCCCACATCTCCGCAGTCGCCTCGTCATCAGATCACACGGTCCATTACCTCTATTGAGTTGTCGTCACCGGTTCGTCTTCCGAAACACCACAACCGCCTGCGTCATTATCACCACTCCCGAAGAGATCGCGACCATGATGAGCTAGATCCCGTCTCAGCAAGCTCAATGGCTCATTACCCGCGCGCCTCGCTAGATGCCGCCCGTTCCGAGGGAGCTACGTCTCCGTATATGGTCGCTGACCAGAACCGGAGGATGGACTATCTTTCCTCTGGATCTGAGGATGTATCTACTAGGGCTGGGACGCACATAGCTTGGATGAGTCAAGAACAGCTTCAAGAAGAGCGGGAGAAAGTGGTATCCAGGATCACGTTCGTCGGCTCGATTTATTCCCAGTCAAAGGGACCCCTCCGTGCATTTTATGACTGACCGTCGGTTTCAGTGGTCTTAGGGAATCGTTGGCAGACCTCAGCAGTTTCTCAACCGCTACCACGAGGCGACTAGACGATACCTACTACGCCGTCTTGGAGAAACTTGGTATGCTACAGAGCACTATCATGGCATTTAAAGAGCTGGCAGACGATTCGCGAGAGTTAAACGAGGTTTTTAAGGCCGAGTACCGAGAATTAGCAGCCGATATTGGATCACAGCTGGACGGGTTCGGCCAGTTTGACGACCAGCAACAACGCATCGAGAGCCTTCAGGGGCGCGTCTGGGCGAGCCGTGAGAAAGTCCGTGCTCTCAGCGAGAGGGTAGACGTAGTTCGAAAACGGATAGAAGGATGGGAAAGAGCAGATAAGGCATGGCAAGAGAAGACTAGGCGGCGCCTCAAAGTCATATGGCTTATCATGTCTACCTTGTTGTTCAACCTGATCCTCCTTTTCGTGGGAGCAAAATACGGTCCGGCATCCATGGATGCATCGTTAGTCATGGACTTAACCGCAGGGAAGAACGATGGTCAACACCCGTCAGACCAGTTTACAGACACTGCGACCAAAAGTTTAGGATCTATGACGGACGAGGTGAGAGAAGAGCTGAACAAGAGGCGAGTCGATACGCTGGGAGAGGATGCGGTGCTACGAACATTCGACGAGTTGTGACGACTCACCGTACCAGGTATGCTAGTTACGTCTCTTCTCCCACTTCCAGACGAAAACTAGTTTATGCATCGAACGTGATACCCTCGACGAGCTTATTGACTTGCTGTGTTTATAAACGAACATTATGTAGATGTGTCTACCAATTATCAACTCCATCTAGGAGCAAATGTTTCCCCACGTTCTCTTCAAAGTGCAACCAATACTGCTCGTACTTGACGACGTGGGGAGGGTGGTGACAATCCATAATACAACATTCTGATCCCAAGCTTTGATATGAGTAATGAACCTGTGATCAGTCGGCAAAAGCTTCCTCGGGAGATGGCAGCGCATATGCAACAGACTCTCATGCCTACCTAACTCATCACTACCCTATCTAACAGCCGTGATGTTGCAATTTTCGGCCTTCCTTTTTCGGTTTTGAGAGTTTCGACGGGTCTTGGCAGTGTCTATCCTTTGCCGCGTTGCCGCGTTGCCGCGCTGCCCGTCTTCTGCGTCCATAGCTTCCTCTGCTTGTGGAGACTTCTTCAGCCGGACAGGGACATCGGATACGCCATTGCAGTCACAGGATAAGATTTATCCGATAGACGGCCCCAAGGCGTCATCACAACAATTTGTTGTAGCTACGCTAAACCTCATTATATTCGTTGAATATAACCCAATCAGCTTCCCCCGACAAGAATTCCAGTGGGTCTTCAGGGCTCTTAGTGGCTAACCATTTCCATTTAGGGAATCGCGCTGGCTAGCAGCTACTTCTAGTTGTCAGTACTGACGCCTTGTGGCTGTCTAGCAGATAGAACGCACTAGGAAGGATTCTTGTTTACGAATACATAAACGGTACCTTCCAGGTACGTATGCATGTTTACGTACGTGCTGTAGGTGAAAGGCGAAGGGTGTGACGCAAGCCTCACTCCTAACCAAACGCCGGGGCTTGCGCCATAGGGGACGTTGTCGTCATTGGCTTTGAGGCATAGTGAATCCACCGCAGTCCGACGGCGCCATAACCCAAGCCAAAATCTCACGAAACACCTTTACAATTACTCAAGGTCTGTAATGTCGTCGGACACAGCTTAACTTTACTTGCTGTGTAGATACACAATCTTTCCCTTGTCGTTTCGGTGTCTGCAGGATAGATCCTTCTAATTGTACCAGCTCCATGTCCTATCTCCTTCTCTTTCGAGGGACGACTACTTGCTTTTGTTTCGTTCTCAACACTCTGAGTGAAAGAGAGTGGATAACTCGGCGCAATTACAGAAAGTCCACTTATCAGGCTGGTCTACATACTCAGCCCCAAAAGCTTATAAGCTATAAGTCGCAAGCGCCAGGGGGGAGTTAACCATCCCTCAGCCACCGAGATCTTACATACCCCTCCATGCTCTGGCGCCCACCAACCGCAAGCAGGGTCTTTCGACATTAACATCCACTTAATCCTATATAGATACCTACATCCGTGCAACTTGACGCTTGTAAGTTTGCTCACCCGGCTCAGGATTGATTTTACTCTCAGTAGTATAAGCACCCGTACCCCATAGGTAACTATCAACTCGAGGCACGTTATTCGGATCAGGCGGCCTAGCGTCTTGTCTTGTTAGTGGTCACTTGCTGAGCCTTGTTGCACCCGCCGAGCCAATGCTTCCCATGCCGTAAGCTCATACCCTGATCCGTAGTAGACGTCACTCGGGTATCTATAATAAACAACCCACGCCCTCAAAACACAGCGCGAGCGCAAGGGGAACTCAGTCTTTTGACTACATTTTCTTTATTTTTTGATCTGCTTGCGACATCGCTGAGAACGGTTCGGCCTGAGACTGGACTTATTCGAGAATGTCAACCACCATCGACGCAGACCCGGCGACGGCAAACCTGCCACCATCAGATGGCACGTCCCGCGGGGTCCCTAGTCGCACCGGGAACCCAACCCCTCCTGTGCCGGGCCAAACCTTAACCGGGAAACAAGAGCATTGTTCGTGAGCCAAACCTTCAGTGAGACGATACAACGTTATCGTCACTCGGTTCCCAGGGCGTATTTGGCGTTTGGTTTTAGCGCGGTTTCGTACTAACGCTCTTACTTCGCAGATCTCAAGAGGGAGCTCATCTCTGAGCAAGTCAACTGGGAGATATCGGAGCTGAACACCCCTACGGCCTTGAGGAGGTTTGGCGCACCTTTCAAGTCCGAATTTGGAGAAGTATCACCACTGGACTCCGAGCTTCCTATCATCCGCTACATCTTTGTGCACCATATTCGGGAGTTTCCCTTTCTCGACAAGGCGAAGGAAAAGGAGTTTTGGCAGGACAAGCTCCAAGTGGTATGTCATGAAAGTTAACTCACATCGAAATTCCCTACACCTCGGGTTACGCTAACGAGGGTATATGTGGTGGCGTAGTTTCTTGAGTCGTTTGCTGGAAAGAATATCTCCTCGTCGGAGGACCGATTAGAAGAGACGAAGCGCCGGAAACTCGCGATAAAATGTCGGAAACTAGTCGAGCTGATGATGGTGTCGGGCATCCCAACCGCTTCCGGATTCGAAGAGCGGATAAGGTTCGCCGAGATGGAGATCGTTGACCGGGATGCCATCGACACCGGTGTGCTGAATACGATGCCCGAGGGAAACTTTGTGAACGGATGGGACGTCAATGTTGCTGGAGTGCACATTGTCTCTAAAAGGAGGAATATTAGACACCACAAACATGCGGTCAGTCATTCGAGGCACATAGCTGGCGGTGCTGAATTTGACTAACCCACTGGCTAGGAATTCATATTACGGGTCCAACGAAAGGGTGAACTCGAGTACTTCGTCAAGAGGCGATATGGCGACTTCGCACGTTTGCATAAACGCCTGCGGACTGAACTTCCCGGGAGGGTTCTCCCTCCTCTGCCTCAGAAGAATAAGTCGGATTCGACCGCGTCAAGTCTCCTACCTCAGATGTCCGGTGTTGGAGATGATTCAGACGCATCGTCCGTCTCGTCCCAGTCGACCATGCCTTCTGCTTCGCCCGCTAACGGGGTTGCGGATTCGATGCGCAATCTGACAGTCATGGACCACCGTCGAAACAAGTCGGCAGTGTCGATACGCTCAACTCGTAGTTCGCCTAGACCGTCAACCGAGGGCAAGGCCGCTTCTCTTTCCTCGAGCCCATCGACTGACGTAAGTTGTCCTCCCGGGATAATAAAAGCTGCAGCGCTAACCATACCAGAACGTAATCCTACCCCGCGAAAACCAGCGCATATCGCTCAGAGCGTTCTTGCGGTTTCTGCTGCATAATCCACAGATCGCTCAGACGAAGGCTCTGCAAGAGTTCCTCACTAGGGACCCCATAACACCAACAGACGAAGATGTCGACGACATCGCCCGCCGAAGGTCTATAGACGAGAAGCGCATGGAAGAGCAGAAGCAATTCTACGAAATCGCCAGAAAACGAGCTGCCGAGCTAGATGTGTACATGGAGCGTTTCCGCCGTGAGCTCGTCGAAGCCAACGGCCTGACGAGACTTTTCCAGGAGATCAAGGACAAGGAGACTATCCAAGATTTGAGCGTGAATTATCAGAAGTTTGCCGAATGGTTACGCATAGAGATTGCGGCGACGATCTACCACTTGTTCCTTGCAGAGGATAACTCACCGGAGCTCTTTGCCCAACTGAGGAGGATTCACTCGTTAGTCCCCTACACGATCATGAAGAATGTCATTCGAATCGCCAACCCTGCCACTGTCATGTCTGGCGTACTGGATATATTCCTTGCGCAGCCGTTTGGCACCCGGTCTCTGCTGCAGCGGATATTCTCAACGGCCCTCAGTGACGGTATCCGGACCCAGCAGAGAGCTATCGATGCGCTTGCGGCCAAGATTGGAGATCCCGTCTTCGTAGAAAAACTCGGGAGATTTACCAAGTTGGATGGGACGGCCAAAGCTGCGATCCGTGACGAAGCTAAGGCTGAAGACTTGGATATCATCGTGGCCATCTTGCGGTCGGACTTGATCACTCCAGCACTTACACCGGACCAGATTGAACGGCTATTCAACGCATATGTGGCTTTCAATAACGCAGTAGAGAATACGGACGTGGAACTCAAGCAGGGAGCCGAGCTGTTCTCGTATCTCAAGCAGCTGTTGAAACTGCAGACGAGACAGCGTGATAAGGCTATGATGCTAGAGTTAATCGAGGAGCCGACAACGCTCCAACTGTTTAGGGACCTGTTCCACATCTTTTACGAGCCGCTCGTAAGAGTTTACAAGTCGGCTAATGTATACAACAGCATCACCGACTTCGCTGTCTTCATTGACGATATGATACAGGTAAGATCTACCGTTACGGATAATTGCGGACGAGTCTCAGTACTGACTAGGAGATTGTAGGTCGTCGAGAGGTGCAGGGAGCAGGATGTATCAGCCGACCCTAATCAGACGGTGCAGGCATTCATTGACTTGTGCCAACGGCACGAACATAACTTCTATAAATTTATCCACGAAGTCCACACGCACGATAACGGTCTCTTCACACAACTCATGGGTTGGATCGAGGGGATTCTGGAATTCCTAAGAAAGGGTCCCAAGGGTGGCAAACTCGACATCAATGCCCTGTTTGAAGGGGGTGTCGCTAGTGGTGTCCTGGACAAGGAGAAAGCGATCGCAGAGATCGACCAGCTCATAGCCT
The DNA here is from genome assembly GCA_004155945.1 of Monosporascus sp. mg162. Classification (NCBI taxonomy): domain Eukaryota; kingdom Fungi; phylum Ascomycota; class Sordariomycetes; order Xylariales; genus Monosporascus; species Monosporascus sp. mg162. The sequence continues at coordinate 67,194 of QJNY01000133.1, forward strand.
GGCAGGAGGCGCGCAAGAAGTGGCATCACGACAAGACCCGGCAGAAGATGGCGGCCGACGGAGAAGCCGGCGTCGACAGCGGACTGCCGGGCATGACGGCTTTCCATGCCAGCGATTTCGGCCTTAACGAAATGGACCTGGCTGATATGGAATACGACGATGATTCCGAGGAGGAGGCGGAAGCGGAGGCCGAGGACCAGTTGGATCCGGTAGAGGCGGAGAGGCACCGCCGGGCGAAGAAGCAAGATCGCCTCAGACGCAGGGCCGGCGAGCCCCCAAAGCCCCCGGTAAGCGAGGTTCATCGGTTGAAGGAGAACTTCCTCCAGATGTTACGCCAGGTGTTGGCGGATTAGTAGAGGGGAATGCTCGGGTCCGGTGCAACGGTTATTCCGTAGACGATTTTAATGTTAGAGCTAAAGCCGGTGCGCGATGAGGCTAAGGCGATGCTAGATTCTCTTGCCCGTAGAGAGTCGGAGAAACAGGGGTTCACGCGAGACGCGGCACTCGTGGTATAATACCAGTCTCGACTGTATTTCTTTGCTGAAATAGACAGTGCCAAATGCTCCGTGCGAGCAGAGCATACGTTAATATTATCCAACGTTCATTTTATGCAACAATCTCGTTCCCATGCCCTACTGAGAGTTTCCTGCTTGATGTGAACACTCGCTGGTTACCTAGACTAGCTCTGGACGGTCTATCCGAACCGATTACCTGCCTACCACTCAGGGGGGCCGTCGTTGACTTTCTCTTCCTTACGTCACTACATAAGGAAGAAGATAGGTGCATGATACACCCTACTGGATTCTTGCCCCTTTCGGAAATTCTTTGAGAGAGCCCGTCGACGGGAAAATATAGGCGCCGAATGGTGTACCTATCTACTGCCAACCTGGGCACCTCCAGCGGTGCCTATCTAGTTGTGTAAGTGAAAGTGGAGGAATCAAGTCGGAGCTAGTGGCTTGCGGTCTGCGGCTTGTGGTGGGCCAACGGGAGATCGGGCGGCACCTGTTTTGTCATTACCCTCGGCTTAAAGAATTGAGCCAATACGGTCTCGTCGGAATGTAAGCTCTCAAGTACATCGTCCATTTTGCAAGTTCGTCGGGCCAACTTTTGCAGGACAAGAGCCTCAACTGACTCTCCGAAGTCGATTTCAACCACCTTAGGGGTGTTGTACCAGTGGCCGCTATCTCCTCCCTTCTCCTCCTCTAATTTTTCTTTTGTCCTTTTCTCCAATACCCCGCGCCTTCTTTCCGGATTGCCGCCATGGCTTCCTCAATGGCAATGAGGAGGTTAGCCACTGGCCCTGCTGTAAGTTTTACCACCTCTCTTTTCCGTGGCGAATGCCCCTCGGAAGAGTCCCTTTGTGAGATACCGCCACCTCGAAAAGTGACAAATGTTGACCGGTTCCTTTCGCTACAGTTCTCCCGTATAGCAGCGAGATCTCACGCCAGGGCTTTCTCTTCCACGCGCCCGGTTTGTATGTCGCCTAAAAAAAACCCATAAACGCTTGGTCCTACGAAACTGATCACATGCATCTATAGCCCGCATCATCGCGAACAACCCTCTACGGGCCAAGGAAGCTTCGCCGCACATTAGCAACAAATACCCCGTTATCGTGTGTCGCATTTTTTTCTTCCTGCAGTTGCAGTCGTCGGTCGAGGAACAGAGGGACTAACTAGATCTAGGACCACGAATATGATGCAATCGTCGTCGGCGCCGGTGGTGCCGGATTGCGAGCAGCCTTCGGTCTTGCCGAAGCTGGCTTCAACACTGCCTGCATATCTAAGCTCTTCCCGACGCGAAGTCATACGGTGGCCGCGCAGGGTGGTATCAATGCTGCGCTAGGAAATATGCACGAAGACGACTGGAAATGGCACATGTACGATACGGTAAAAGGTTCGGATTGGCTCGGTGACCAAGATGCTATCCACTACATGACAAGAGAGGCGCCGGCGTCCATTATTGAACTGGAGAACTACGGTTGCCCTTTCTCGAGGACTGAGGACGGCAAGATGTGAGTGCCGCAGAGACTAACTGCTAGGTCATATAACTAAATTTGTTATGCAGTTATCAACGCGCCTTCGGTGGTCAGTCTAAGGAGTATGGGAAGGGCGGCCAGGCTTACCGATGCTGCGCTGCTGCTGATCGAACCGGCCACGCGCTGCTACATACTCTGTATGGACAATCTTTGCGGCACAGCACCAACTACTTCATTGAGTTCTTTGCTCTCGACCTGATTATGGAGGATGGAGAATGCCGCGGTGTCCTGGCCTACAACCAGGAAGACGGCACGCTGCACAGATTCCTCGCGCAAAACACCGTGTTAGCCACTGGAGGATACGGCCGGGCCTATTTCAGTTGCACGTCGGCGCATACGTGCACTGGTGATGGAATGGCTATGGTTGCTCGTGCCGGTCTCCCCAACCAGGATCTCGAATTCGTCCAGTTCCACCCCACTGGAATCTACGGAGCTGGTTGCTTGATTACTGAGGGCTCCCGTGGCGAGGGTGGTTACCTTCTTAACTCCGAGGGTGAGAGATTTATGGAGCGATATGCGCCCACGGCAAAGGATCTTGCCAGTCGCGACGTTGTTTCGCGATCCATGACCATGGAGATCCGTGAGGGACGAGGTGTTGGCCCTGAGAAGGACCATATCTACCTCCAACTGAGCCATCTGCCTGCTGAAATTCTTGCCGAGCGTCTGCCGGGTATTTCTGAGACTGCTGCTATCTTCGCCGGTGTCGATGTCCGCAAACAGCCGATCCCCGTCCTGCCGACCGTCCACTACAACATGGGTGGTATCCCCACGAGGTACACTGGTGAGGTTCTCACTGTGGACGAGAAAGGTAACGACAAGGTTGTTCCTGGTCTGTTCGCTTGTGGTGAAGCTGCCTGTGTCTCCGTCCACGGTGCCAATCGGTTGGGTGCCAACTCTCTTCTGGATCTCGTCGTTTTCGGTCGTGCCGTCTCACACACTATCCGGGACAACTTCACTCCTGGCACTAAGCCTAAGCCTATCAGCGCAGATGCTGGTGCCGAGTCGATCGAGGTCCTGGACCAGGTCCGCAACTCTACCGGCCCTAAGACGACTGCTGAGATCAGACTTGCCATGCAGAAGGCTATGCAGACCGACGTGAGCGTGTTCCGCACGCAGGAAAGTCTGGATGAAGGTGTGAAGAAGGTTTCGGAAATCGATGCTATGTTCCCTCAAGTCGGTATCAAGGATCGCAGCATGATCTGGAACACGGATCTGGTTGAGACCCTTGAGTTGAGGAACTTGCTCACTTGCGCGTAAGAATCCCCATATGAGCGGCAACCGTCCTTTCCACGTTGCTAACCTTACCACCAGTACCCAAACCGCCGTCGCGGCCGCGAACAGAAAGGAGTCCCGTGGAGCCCACGCCCGGGAAGACTATCCCGAGAGAGACGATGAGAACTGGATGAAGCACACTTTGACCTTCCAGAAGACGCCCCATGGTGGGGTCGACCTCGGTTACCGACGCGTCATTGGCACGACCCTGGATGAGAACGAGTGCAAGGCTGTCCCGCCATTCAAGCGAACTTACTAGATGGTGACGTAGCGGGTGTAAGAGTCGAACCGGATGTGTCCATGAGTCGATTTAATACCAGGGAACGTGGTACGAAAAATGCGTTGGCTTCGATGAAATGAGGAGGAGGGTTAAAGCAGCGATTTTGCCAGCAACAGGCGGCCGATTCCATTCCCAGTCTGAGCAGCTGGAGCGTGGATTGTATCTTAGACGTGCTCTTACGGCGAACGTGTATACGGCAATGCATTTCTGTTTTCTTGATAAAGCGCGGCTGTGTGATTGCGACATAAACCCGTGTCCTTCATGGTCGTCTGTAATATTGGGCGGTGGGATTCAGAAATGTATTCATGGCTGGATATAACAGCTACCTAGTACTATGTACTCAGGCACGACCCGAGCCTTGGCTAGCTCCCACCAACCCAAAAAGCCCCCACGTAGCCCATAATTTCAGCTGGAAACGGAACTCTGTACTTTGACCCAGCTATCCATACCTGCGAGCAAAAACAATGCAGGTGCAAGATATCTTAATTTAAACACTGGAAGGTAGCCTTTCCAACTGTGCTTCTCGTGAGCCTCAAGCCTACGTCTGTGTCCCAGGAAATCCTTACTCGAATTCCTCTACGCCTGTTCTACAGCAATGCGCCGTTCCTTCCAGCCTTAACATAAGAGGAATCATGGAGCCTGTATCCAAATGCTTTGACGGCCCGGCTGCGTCGGGAGCTACCTCAGTCATAGCCACAACCGTCTTAGCGACTATCGCCCTGCTATCCCTTACCCGTTATGCCTTGTGGCCAAGCAGCAAACCCAAGGTGATCCCGGGGCCTTTGACGACATACGTTCCCAAGCTATCTCAAGACGAGTTCAAGAAACTCACTTATCACCCCGATTACTACCCAGGGGCTAGAAACGTAGCTACGCCGGTGAGTCTCAGCAGCCCTTATTATAAATATTTGAGGATGCCCTGACAGCGTTCAGTACGGGAATATTCGTGTATATGAGTTCGGGCCGGAAGATGGCCGTAAGGTTCTTTTTATCCATGGTATCAGCACTACCTGCATGACGTTGCAAGATGTAGCCCGACCGCTCGCGGAGAAGGGCTGTCGCGTCATGCTATTCGTAAGTTCCGCCTTCTTTCCCGGTGTTCGTTTATCAGTTAGCTCATGGGGGACGCAGGACCTGTTCGGAAGGGGTTATTCGGACGCGCCGGGAGATCTCGAATATGACACGCGCCTCTGGGTGACGCAGATCCTCCTGGTACTCGCCTCGTCGAAACTTCCCTGGACGGGCGAGAACGGGCTGCACGTCGTCGGTTACAGCCTGGGCGGGGGGATCGCGGCGAACTTCGCGGCGACATTCCCTCACATGGTGGAGACGCTCATCCTGCTCGCGCCCGCTGGCGTTATCCGGCCCGAGAACATCGGCCGGGCCAGCCGCCTGATCTTCACGTCCGGCATCATCCCCGAGCGCCTGCTCGGCCGGTTAACCAAGTGGCGCCTGAAGCAGCCGATCGACAAGGCCGTGTCCAAGAAGCGGAAGCCGTCAGCCGCCGGGGCCCTGGAGAAGTCGCTCGAGGGCGAGGGCAAGGAGTCGTTCATCGAAGCCGCGGAGCAGGAGGCGGTCGACCCCAACGAAGGGGGGCCGGCGGCGCTCGAGCCGACACCCTTCGAGCGGACGGTCGAGAGTGTTGTGCACTGGACACTCGACCACCACGAGGGCTTCGTGCCGGCCTTCATGTCGACGATCCGCTTCGCGCCCCTCATGGACCAGCACGACTACTGGCGTCAGCTGGCCAGACGCAAGCCTGGGACCACGGCGGTCCTTCTCGGACGGCACGACCAGTTGATCCAGAAGGACGACTACGTCGAGGACGCGTTGCCGCTGCTCGGGGGCGAGGATAACGTCTTCTGGCGCGTCGTCCCCGGCGCGCACAACTTCCCCTTCACCAACGGCCCGGAGGCCTTGGAATGTATTTACGAGTTCTGGGATATGAAGGAATGATTGATATATAGACAAGTTAATCAAGGCCTTTCCTGGAAGGCAGTATAACGTCTGGTACAGCATTGGGGACGGACGGATCTGGCATTACAGAAGAGTGTGGGCTTGTGTCGGGACATAACGTTATTAGAATAGAGTAGAGTGCTAAAAATAACATTAATAGTTGGTCAATTACAAATGGTCGTGCCGGAAGTAGGGAAAGAGGCATTTTGATCCCGTTTAAACTCCCATTACATCAACTATGCCGCACAGCCTTCGGAACACTCTCATCAATGGTCAATGGCGTCGCGCCCGTTCAGCACGATGACGGCCGTCGCGATCGCGACGACCTCGTCGACCTCGTCGCCGTCGAGAACGAGGATGGCGTCCTTGTCGAAGCCATATGAGGCGATGCGGCCGACCTCGCAACGCTGCTGGTTGAGGCACTTGTAGAGGACGGCGAAGGGCCCGCCCGTCATGTCCCAGAAGTAGGGGATCGAGTGGCGGATGAAGCACTCGTGCCTCACGCCGGCGCGCGTCGCGGCGTCGTCGACGGGCGCGAGCTCGATCTCGTGGCGCGAGTGCGGGCTGCCGGGGGGGAACCGCACCTTGGACGAGTCGAACGAGATGAAGGTCATGTTGAGCTCGCACACCTTGTCGCCCGTGCGCCCGTCCGTCATCGTCTTGATCGTCCGCATCATCTCCCCGCACGACTTGATCTCGTACTTGGGCGGCTCCGAGGCCTCGAGCTTGCGCGCCACCGCCGCCGCCTCGTCCGCCCACCCGCTCGTGAACTCCCCCGGGAACCCGTGCCGCAGCCGCCCCGTCAGGTCCAGGATCATGGCCGTCTGCTTGAAGTGCACCGCCTTCCGCAGGTAGAACGCCTTCGTCGCGTTGAGCGTCACCTCCTGGTTAATGGGGAAGTCCTGCGGGGAGAATGGGTGAGGCATGGTATATATATATATGTGTGTGTGTATGTATGTGTGTGTATGTGGGTGTGTGTTCTTTGGGGCTATTATTTATTTTCGAACTGGGTAGAACAGGAAGGTTGAGTCTGCTTCGTTTTCGATACACACGGGGACAATGCTATATCGTTCCGCAGTAAGAATTATACTGATGCTTCTTCCTTTCTGGCTTAGATCGGTTTCTCTTGCGCACTCAGTCGTTGATATACGTGACCGGGGGCGCCGGCGCCCGGCTGTGACGTCAGTCACCCACCCCGGGCGCAAACCTGATTCTCAGCCGCCGCTTGACGCTTACAGGTTTCAGATCGACCTGCAGAACTTCGTATTGGATGCCACTGTGTAGGGCCAACCTCCTTACGAGGTCTCTCATTGCCGATTTTCGATGATTTACATGAACCCCCGACTTACGCGCGGCGTCTGGGTGTTATAGTGGGATCTTGTGAGGCTGAGTAGGCCCGGAGGCGGGGTCGGGACGTCCTTTTCTCTGACCCGCCCAGTCTCAGATGATATGAGTAATAAAAGTACGTTATGAACCGGGTATGATAGCGTCGAATGGATTCTGTCCCGTCCGCCATGTATCCGTTCGAATAAGGAGGTTCTTCCCTGAGTATCTCTGCCAAGACCTATCAACCCCGCCCAAAGTGTTGTTCTGGTCATTCTATTGTTATCGCTTATCATATGTAAGTATCTTGCTACGGTACCACATAATACGCTTTAAGTGGTTGGCCACCTAGCGTAGATAGTTCCCGTGGAAGGCCTCGGAGAAGTACAGTCTTGCAGCTCGTGGGCCAACGGGATAATCGTAAGAGAATAGAGCTAAGTCAGTAGAAACGTACCATGTGCCGATGATCGCAGGTGGTTGAACAGATGTTTCGACGACCCCGGGGTTTATCTTTTCCCTGCCCCCAAGATTCGACAATAATTTTCCTAGTGGAGTCATCTTGTTGTTCACCACTTGTCCGCCACAGATGTGAAGTGTAAAGTCGACATGGATACCACAGAAGATTTCAGTCCGTACCGAGCGGATGGAAAGCTGGTGAATATGTTTTAGTTTGGAATTGAGCCAAGCATTGACTGATCTTATTGTGATAGTACGGCTTCGTCTGCGTAGTGACAGGTGCCTCGCAGCCAGTTGGACAGGCCATCATACGCGAATTAGCAGGTCCGACGAGTCCTCATATCCTTGCCGTATTTAGTAGCTGATCTTGAATACAGCCCATGGTGCTGCGTCTATTTACGGTTAGAATGAGTCCCTACAAGCATCTGCGAATTTAAGATGATTATATATAGTCGGACAGCTGACGCCGTCTAGCTTGCGACAAAACCGCCAGCTCAGATACCTACAAAACCCTTGTAGAGCAAGTAGGCGAAGAGTCGCCGAACAGCAAGATAATCCCGTATCCCTTCAACGTTGCCAAGGAGCACGAGACACTCGTCTTGATAGGTATGTATAAGTTATCGGGCAACGTAATACGGCAGCCTTCGAAGTTTCGTGAGCTTACAGTCTTGTAGTATGTCCTTACCGTTCTTTGACCCTCTTCTTATAGCCTCAGGGGATCCGGCGGAAAATGCAGAGTATGAGACTTCGGGTTCGACTATGGAATGTTAAACATATAGCAGGATGAGGTCCTTAATGCTTTCGGCCGACTGGATGTCTGGGTGTGCTCGTCTGGTCTGCTAGGCCCGCCCTCAATCGAGGCGACTACGCCCGACGACTTACAAAAGTGCTTCGAAGCCCATTCGCTGGCGCCATTCTTCGCCCTCAAGTATGTGCCCGCAGCGATGGCCAAGTTGACCCAGAAAGGAACCTACCCGAACGCCGCGCCCAAGACCCAGAAGTACGGCAGCATCATAGTGATTAGCAGTGTGGCTTCGGTGCACGGCGGGTGTTGGGGCCCATGTTACACGATGACTTCACACGCGGCTCTCGGGGTTGTCAAGGCAGGCGTGGCTACTCTGAAAGGGACCGGAGTGCGCATAAACTGTATCTCACCGGGCCAGATCGATATTGGTGTCGACCTCCAAGGCGTGAGTTCATCTGAGTCAGGGCGGCGAAGCGGATATTAACTGTGAGGCAGTTCGACATGCGAGGCATGACTTCTCAGTTCCCGCCGGCCAGTCTGCAGAGTCCAGAGGTGAGATTTGCAACTGGGGCCGTATGATGAGATATCACAGCTTAACCTTCACTGTGTCAGGCTCAACGAACGACGATCGGATTAGAGAGAGCTGGTAAGACGCAGGAGGTCGCGCGTGTCGCGGGGTTCCTAGCGAGTGGGTTCTCGTCCTATGTCAATGGCGCGAACATCATTGTCGATGGTGGTGCTTCGTAAGTCGATACCAATCCCCGTTTGAAGTATGCTCCGGTTGACTGAGGTTCTGCAGTGTCATGAATCCTTTGACTGTTCCCATCTGATATTTCGTTATAACTATCAGTGATTAGTCACGAAATTTGTTGTCTTAGACAGATTTGGTCTTTTTGCTTGCTATAATAGGCCAAGCTGCTGATGAAATTTCGTCCGCGTACGTAGATGTGTCTTTGCGAATGTTCTAGAATGATGAATAGCTGGCAGGCTCTGGCCTCTCTTCTAGTGATACCCAGAGTCCATAGATAAGCAATCGGCTGGGGTGCAATGACCCGCATCCGGCCTTGCCCCAAATCTGGTCCCTGATACTTATAATTGGCCTTAGCTACCCGCTCGCTACCTAAGCAGTAATAAACATCCTGATATTGGTTGGCGGGTCAGGCTGTGAATAGCGAACCTGAGATTGAATTTCGAAAATAGCCCAGCATGTCTTCGTTAAGTCTCGCCCAATTTGGGGCTATCGCAAGCAATGACCCGTCTGCGGTCGAGTCTACCTGTCGTGACTACGGACTCAGCGGCGCAGAGTTCAAGGAGCTCCAGGAACGCTGTGTCGCGGCCAAGTCGAGCGCCTACTGCCCCTATAGCAAGTTCCGGGTCGGCGCGAGCGTCCTCTCGGTCGACGGCTCCTATTTCGACGGCGGCAATATCGAGAATGCGTCTTATCCGGTAGGGACATGCGCCGAACGCGTGGCTCTCAGTAAGGCTGTCTCGGAGGGGCACCGGAAAATCAAGGCGGTGGCCGTAGCCACGGATATTTCTCCGCCGGCCAGCCCGTGTAAGTTGTTGTTACCCTGCAAACAAAAGCCCTTTGTATTGTTTCCAGATTAGACTCTCGAAGCATGGGTCTCCGAGCACGAGTCTATATTCCCTTTCGACTAGATAACCACGAGACTTCGCACAATGAGACGATGACTGACTCGTCTGCGTGCACCAGGCGGAATGTGTCGCCAATTCATTCGGGAGTTTTGTGATCTTAAATCTCCTATTATCATGTTCGATAAGAACGACAATTATGTAGTGCTGCGGCTCCAGGAGGTAAGTCCACTTACATTTATCTGGGAACTTCCGCTAAACACTATATCTAGATTCTACCGATGTCCTTTGGGCCCGAGGCACTTCCGCCACCGGGCTCCCTCAAGTCGTAGGAGCAATGGTTATCTATGATGGCTCGTGAAAGGTTGCGTGCTAAAGGTTGTTTGTTGGACACTGATAATCTACAAGGTTATTTATCTGGAATCAGTACGGGAGGAATCACTCTTCGCTACAAGCGTCCGGATGGGGACGAGAATTAAATCTCCCAACTGGGACAGTGTACCAATAGCTTTGACTCCTTATAAGCCCTTCACCGTCAATCTAAGTGTTCCCACAAGGCGCTTTAAAATGGCATTGCCTTTTCTTGTTTCTCTTTCTTTCAAAAGCGGTGGCGCCCTCGTCGAACCTCGTTACTCTGACCGGAAAGTGCCGTAGCTGAAATGCTGCTGCTTTCCTAGGCCAGCCCGATCCAGAACGCCTTAGCAGCAATAGGGTAACGCAGTAGGAGTAGACAGCTCCCAACCTTAGTACCGGCAGATTTGCTATATCGGGCCGTTTCGCCGATGCGCATGGGGGATGCGGGGAAGACCCGTGGGGAATTGGAGCAAGCTTTTCCCTTGCGCTTTAAGGGCTTTCGGAGAGTAGGAGCCAGGGACCTGCGCTTTTCTCGAAGTCTTTGAGATATACATAAGAAGTGGTAGGAAAAATACAGCATATTCTACCGAGAACCTTGCACAAACAGGCTTATCATTGTCATATGAGCACAGATCTAATGACAGCGTGTTGGGGACATCATTGTCACTCATCTCAAATGTTACCGTGGCAAACAAGGTGTTTAGTACATATACCCAGGACATTGCCTATGTTGTATTTCTCTTCACACTGCAGCTGATCCTTCTGGTTAGGTAGGATTTTATCACTGTATGCGCACCAATCAGGGATGTTGCGGGATAGCAGCAGGACAAGGATACCTACTTCGTATGGCTCTCGAGATCCCCTGGTCTGGTTTGGGAGGCGAGGACCAGCTTACCACATGGCAATGGTGAGACGACATCTCGAACCGTCGAATCTGGTGTCGTGTAGAGGAGTAAGCCCTACATCCCTAGTGACCGTTACGCGCCAAGCGATGGTAAGCATGCTTGCTACCTTACCCGATTTGCGAATTGCGTCCGTCCCGACCCTGGTCCCCCGGCATGGGGAAGTGCGGAAGTTTCTGCACCTATAGCAGTTCGTCCCACTGGCCTTCACCGAGTCATGGAACGCGCTGTTAACCTGCTTCGTTTGGGACTTCAACCAACAAATCATGTGGACGATCTAGGCTTGCTTCGTATGCATTAGATACCTGCAACCTCGGGTGCGAGTAACCCAGCGACGCGAATTTGGGATTCTCGGCGGGTCCCTTCGCGTCTTAGGCAATGTAACAGCATCAAGGTCCATAGGGCGGGCTATTGTTCCACCTATATATATGCCACTGCCGCTCTGTTCTTGACTCTGGCGCAGGTACTTGTCTTCTGTCTCTGCTTGTTCGTCATCTCTCTGCCGTTAGCCAAATAGCTGAGAGCGAAAAGAGGCACCATGGCGAGACTTCCAAAGATCAGTAAGTTTTGAACTGATGGCCCTAATGCGCTCGCCGTCGAGCTAACTGTTCCAAGCGAATACCTACTTCGTGGCATGTATTGCCACGGTGGGAGGTATGCTATTCGGTTTCGATATTTCGTCCATGGCCGCGATTGTCACCTCCAGACAATACAGAGATTTCTTTAACGATCCTTCTGGTGTTACCCAAGGTGCCATTGGGTCCGCTCTGGCGGCCGGCTCGGTCATCGGTAGCTTAATGGCGGGTCCGATCTCTGACAAGTTCGGCCGTCGCGATACGTACGTCCTCTCAGCCGCCTTTACAGTAGAAATGTAAGAGCGTGTGGGTTACTGACTGAGGAATAGTGTCATGTTCGCTTGCCTCTGGTGGCTTGCAGGAACCGCGGTACAGGTCGCTACTAATGGCGTTGGCTCCTTAATAGCCGGCCGTATCTTGAACGGTGTCACCGTAGGAATCACCTCTTCTCAGGTTCCTGTCTATCTGGCTGAGATCGCCAAGCGTGTGAGTAAAAGGATGCCTGGCTGGTCAGCCGAACCCAAAATACTGAACCTTCGGCAGGAATCGCGAGGCAGCCTCATCATCATTCAGCAGCTAGCCATAGAATGGGGTACGTAACTGTGAAGGTGCTCGTGGTACCACCGGGATCTCAGCTTTCTGCAGTCTTTGATCTGACAGGGAGACAGGTATTCTTATCATGTACTTCATCGGCTTCGGCTGCACCAAGATCACGGGGCCTGCTTCTTTCCGTACGGCTTGGGGGACGCAGTTTATTCCTTGCGTTTGTCTCATGATTGGCCTGCCCTTCCTCCCTCGCTCTCCCAGATGGCTCGCCAAGGTCGGCCGGGAGGAAGAAGCAATCCAAACCCTGGCTGATATCCAAGCCGGCGGCAACAAGGATGACCCCCTTGTCATTGCTGAGTGGGAGGAGATCTACACCGTGCTTGTTGCGGAGCGCGAGGCGCAAAGAGGCTGGAGAAAGTTCTTCAAGAACGGCATGTGGAAGCGGACGTTGGCCGGAATGAGCGTCCAAGCATGGCAGGTGAGTATTCTATTTGATCTTTAACGGTGGCGCACGGCTGACCTTTCTGTCTAGCAAATGAGCGGCGCTAATGTTATGGTTTACTACATGCCTTACGTCTTCATGATGGCCGGACTTCAGGGCGATATCAACCTCGTCTCCTCGGGGATTCAGTATGCCCTATTCATTGTGTGAGTATACAACCCGCTTTCCTCCTTCGAACAGAGACGATAGCTAATAGCAGGGCTCTTCAGGTTCACAACCGTCATGTTCTTCTTCATCGATAAGACTGGCCGGAGAACGTTGCTTATCTGGGGCTCCATTGCAATGGGAGTATGCCACTTCGTCGTGGGTGGGCTGCTGAACAGTTACGGCCGCGATGTTCCGGAAGGCGTCGGGGGCGACCCTAACGTCGTAATCGAAGTCACGGGCGGGCCTGCCGCTGGTGTCATTACGTTCAGCTACCTGCTTATCGTCGTATACGCCCTTACCCTGGCCCCGGTCGCTTGGATCTATGCCGCCGAGGTATGGTCGGTTGGGACGCGCGCCATCGGCATGTCGATGGCCGCCGTAGCCAACTGGCTCTTCAACTTCGCCCTGGGCATGTTCACCCCGCCCGCGATGCAGAACATCAAGGGGAACATCTTCATCGTCTTCGGCGTGCTGTGCATCTGTGCAGCCGTGCAGGCCTTCGTCGGCTACCCCGAGACCTGCGGCAAGACCATCGAGGAGGTCGAGCTGCTGTTCGCCAAGGGCGCCATGATGCCCTGGAAGACGAAGAAGGGCAACTCCCGCCTCGACGCCGAAATCCAGGCCGTGCTCGACCGCAAGGAACGCGGCGAGGACGTGCACGCCGAGACCCACGCCGACGCCGAGAAGTTAGCCGCCACTACCGTCGAAGGGAAGGCAGCATAGGCAACTCCCACCTTAGATGTAAAGTTTGACAGGATACCCGGTCTAAGAGGTTTTAGGGCGATGCCGGTTTCGAAGACGTGCAGTTTTATAGGAGGGCTCGCGCTTCTTGTAACTACTCCAAGTAATCTAGAAATCATCATCTGAGTCGACTCCCAACTTAGAAGGCAACCCTAAAACAGTATTAGTCCTGTGAAGATTTTGTACAAGTATCGTCAGTTGACTTGATCTGGTCTACCTGGCCCTATGTAGTCCAAGGCTGGCTATGTAGATGTGATGCTCTGGCATAGCTGAAGCATAGTGCTATCGCATCTATTATGCTCATATGGTATGCGAGCATAATTCCGGCATACTAACAGCCTAATAGGGGTAGACAAATGTGGGTTCTGCTTTCGGCTTTAGGCTCAATCAACAAAAACCCCACCGCCCCCCTTCCTCCCCCACCGAAAGGAAAGTCTTGCCAGAAACGAGGTGTCTGGAAACTTCATACATGTCTAATAATTCGAGCTTTCTGGAATTGGTCTAACAGATCAAGTGATACTGGATCTGCTATACATAGTAAAAATGCCCGTCAATTGAACTAAATTGCTCCCTGCCTTACTAAGTATGTAAAACATTTAGTGGGAAATGAATGGTTTTGTGGCGGGTTTGAACCCCCTGCCAAGCAACAAGCTCCTTTATGGTTCTTGTTCCCATCGCGTCAGGTATGCACCGTCACTTACGAGAGCTCGAATTTGCGAACATCCCGAACCAATCGCAAAGCCCAGACATCCTATGCCGACGAAACATCCGGACGCCCTCCGCGACCTGGTTATGTACGGGATAAGGAGGAGGGCAGTCTTCGCATCGATGAATATTCAATTCGCGCGCCATTGAAGTGTGTCACTTCTTCCTACCGGCCTCGACATCCGATCCCTTTGCCCGCCTACTCACGCGACCTCCGATCCGACGATAGCCTGAGCCCGATTCTGTCGCCAAGATGGATCAAGCCGATATACCAGCGCTCCTGTCGCGCCTATCTAGCGACGAAGATGCCGTGAGGAAAATGGCTGTCTTCAAGTTGCAATCTTCAATCAACGACCCGTCTTTTGCCGACGTCTTCATCTCCTCCGGGGGTCTGATAATATTGCGGCGTTTAATCATGGGCGCCGGCGGTAACACGCTCGCGTATTCGCTGCAGAGTCTGAGCCGACTACTCGAGGTCGACATGGGCTGGGACATCTTCGAGGGCCCGACAGCAGCTGATCTGGTTGAGCGTATCGTCGAGCTGATCGTGACGAATCCCCTTGTCAATATACTCCGAGGTGCTATGTCAATCCTTGTCGCGCTCGTCAGCCATTCACAATCGACGACGCGAACCCCCCTACGAACACCCGGGGCCTTCGGTTTCCGCGCGTTAAAACCAGCCGTGGCTGTCTATCCGCAGTTCTTTGACCTCGTTATCCAGCAATTGGAATCCGCAGACCACGCTCTATGCGCCAATGCACTGATGCTTATCAACGCGCTGATCAGAGACGCCGTGTCGGGCGAATCCGCCATGGAGAACAACGCAAAGGCATCCGGAACGGGAGAGGAATGGCCCAAGTTCATCAAGCGGCTACAGGATCTCGGCTTAATTAAGGCCGTCTATAGCCTCATGCAGAGCTCAGCATTACAGGACCTTGCGTACCCACTGTTGGAGTTTCAGTCCCTTACGAAGGTGCTGCTGCAGAGGTGGAAGCAGGTACGAGTTGATCTCGAACGGCCAGAACATAGGAGAGCGTTGAAAGGAATCCACCTCGCTAGTGCCCCCACCAAAGACTACGCGAATGGCTATGGGAATGGAGGAAGGGTTGAGGAACTCCAAGAGAGCGGCAAGAAGAGCAGCAGGAAGCACAACCCCGAGAAGTGGAGGAGGTTAGGGTTCGAGACCGAAAGCCCGGCAAGCGAGTTTGATCAAGCTGGCTTTCTGGGTATGATGGACCTGACCGACTTCGTACGAAAAAACGAAGACGCGTTTCAGAAGCTGCTCCTAGAGCAGTCGACAAAGCCGATGCAGGAGAGATGCCCTATCGCCCGCGCTAGCCTCGCCGTTACCTTGATCTTGTACGATCATTTCGAATGCGACAAGACAGGAATAGAGGATCTAAGAGGATATCAGCTGTCAGACGGGAAGCAAACCGACAAGCTATTTCGGCCGCTACTTCTCCAGTGGTCGAGATTACATACTGCAGGCCTATACGCCTTCTTCAGACTGTGGAGGGCCACGGGCGCGGAACAATGGGATTTCGACAAGGTGGCGGACCTTGTGCGGATACTCGTCGACCAAGTCATCGGCCAAGCCGGACGGGCTAAGGATGTCGTGGAGGTCGAAGAGGATCTCCTCGAGTACGACTGTGGACGCCTGCGCGAGCTGCAAATGGAACTCCTAGAACTCTCATTCGAGGACCGATGGGGACACCATCTCTACCAGGTGCGGAACGATCTCAACCAGGAATCTCTCGCCTTCGTCAAGGAGCAGCGCATACGATGTCTACTACAAGGTTCCTGGTTTTCGAAACCGGCACCGCGGAGAGATAGCCGCGGCGAAAGCCACCCAAGCCGCCGGGCCGCTGACGGTACGTTGTGGAGGTTCGCCAAGCTATCCCACAATCGCAGATATTTACATTATGCCGACTTCGCGCTTCGAACCGCACATGATCCGACTTTAGACTCCCTGGGGGAGAAAGTCGACCTGGGAACGATCAGCTCCGTCGTCTCGAACGTAATGGCGCCGAACGACGACGCAAAGAGCGAATCATCCAGCTCGACGCCTAAGGTGTCGTCTGTCCCGCCCCCCTCGAAACATACGACGAAGATCACGATTTACAGGCACGTCAATCCCCAGGAAGCGCGCAAAGGAGGCAACGGAGAGGAGGAGCCGCTGCTCACGCTATACCCCATGAATCACATACTTGCATCGGAATGGCTGGACGGGCTCCTGATGCTGCTCGAGCAGGCGCCCATCACGGCGGAGACCCACAAGCTGATCAAGCTCGTCGGGGACTACGGCTTCAAGATCCGCCGCCTCAACTTCCGGACGGACGCGGCGTACGCCGGACCGCCGAAGGGGGCGGGAGTGGTCCCGAGCAGGGAGGGACTGGACGATGATTTCTGGTACGAGATTTGATGTGGCGCCCTGCGGCGTTTTCACTTGGTATGGGCTGTGCTTGCCCGGTTGGCCACGCCTGTCTTTGTACGAGCGACGGAGAGGATATACCCTGGATTGGTTGGAAGCAGGCAGGCCTCATGTCGAACTCTTATTGCTATCAATAAATACTCTGGATTTTGGGAACTGTCCTGACGTTCGGGAACACCTTAGTTTGCGAACCCGAGTCACTTGTGGTTCAGATGCAATAGCGGAGAGGTCTCCTCAGTTTGAACATGCCTGATTTACGCTCCGAACGTGTCTACCTACATCCCTTTTCGTGGTATCAGTTATTGTCTGAGCCCTAGCTGACGCAATGCCTGACGCCTCATGCCAGATGTGGCAGCGTCTAATCAGGTGGCTGGTGTCCCGAATGGGCAGCATTTCAGCCAAGGCTGACTGGATCTCTTGTCTCAGCTCTTGCGGGGCTCCTGTCCACCAATCCCTCCCTTTTCATTTAAACTCGCCTTAGACCCCCGTTGCAGACTCCACAATCATCGTCATAGCAACCTCCTCCGTCTCCCAGTGAACGTTATGTTATTTCGTACATACGTTCGGCTGTTATACACTCTTGAAGTCTACTGCCTACCCACTACAGGTGGAACCAAGTAGTGAGTTAGGTCTAGATTCCTAACAGCGCTGATGGTCTTCGGTATTTGGGCTCAACTCCCACCCGAGACATTTCGGCAAAGCGCATTCAGCGGGGCGCGGTCGCCGCTTACCCTTAGTCATCTGATATTTCTTATACAAGCTTCATCGAACGGACTTTAACCTCTTTTCCATGATAATGGCGCCACCCGCAGGCGGCGGCACCTCCGACGCTGCGCCGCGCACGCCTCCGCCGCCGTTGCGGCCCGACGGACTGCTCCGCAACGGCGTCTGGTACTGCAACTGCACGCCGCGGCTGCCCGCGGTGCAGAACACGGTGCGACGCGAGACAAAGAATAAGGGCCGGATGTTCTACGGGTGCCCGAAGAAGCGCAGCGAGGGCAACCAGTGCGACATGTTCCTCTGGGCCGAGGACGCGCGCAGCCGCGAGGTCGACGCCGTCCTGATGACGAAGAGCCCCCAGACGCCGGGCAGTAGCCGCAAGAAGATGCGGCAGCTCACGCTGCACGCGAGCATCACGCCGCGCACCGACCGCAGCAGACGCTTGGACGAGAGGACGCCCGTCACGGAGGTGGCGGACCTGAACCTTATCTCGCATGGGGCCGCTAGTACGGCGGCCCCAGTCCCGGCCCCGGCCCCGGCTTCCGCTGAGACCGCTACGTTGCGGGCCAGCAACGGCTCCTCCTCCGCGCCGCCGCCCGTAGCCGCGGACGACCTGAACCTCGACAGCGACCTCTCCACGGACGCGGAGGACGAGCCGGCGCGCATGGCTGACGCGGCAAGCCCCAGTAGTTCCGCCAGCACAGGTTCCAAACGGAAGCGCCCGGACGACGAGGACGAGTACGGCGATTTTTCCTCGAGCGAGGAAGAGCAGCTGTTGGCGATCGCGGACCGCTCCTCGGGTCTCGGAGTTAGTAAGAAGCGCGACGCGTTCGCTACGCCCTCCGTCGCCGCCGGCCGCACCCACGAGGTGGAGATGGCGGGCGGCATGCCGACGCCGCTCACAGACAAGCCCGTGCGTCGTGTCCTCTTCGCCGGCCCCAAGGTCGGCAGCTCCCCCTCCTCTACTCATCGCGACGATAACAACAAACGGCAGCGCACCGTCGACGAGGCCGGGGATCGCGCCTCGCCATCTAGGTCCACCGGCGAGTCGACGCACGACGACGTCACGCACGAGGTCATGTCGCTGCTACAGTCACGCGAGGGGGTCGACGAGGCGGTGCTGGGTGGCGTGCGTGCGGCGCTGGAGCGGCACGTGGCGAGGGCGCGGGGGCTCGAGCGGGGCCGCGACGCGGCGCGCCGTGCGGCCCGGGAGGCGGAGGCCCGCGTTGCCGAGCTGCAGCGCCGCGTCGCCGACCTCGAGGGCCGCCGCACCGTCGACGCCGACGCACGACGCAGGCTACGCAGCAGCATGCTGGAGCTCTAGGGCAGTAGCTAGCCGGCTGATTGCGTGGGGGTTCGCCCGCGCAGGCGGATGGGTGGGTAGGGAGCGAGCGAAGTCGAAGAGAGGTAGTGGGGATCGCGGTGGTGATGTTTTTGTTGGTCGCCTTCGTTTGTCGGCAGGTTAGCGAAGTTCCCGCGCATCTGTCAGCGAGTCCACGACGCGGGTATGGGCCCACTTTTCGGCTGCGGTATGATCTTCGTGATGAGAGGCCATCTGGATCGGGCGGGCGTGGAGATCATGATACCCCCATCATTTCTGTATGTAGGCTACGTTTCTCCCGCATATCTGGCATCGAAGGGCTTCTCGAGCGAGCGAATGGCTCCTCGCGCTCTTCTTCGTTCCTTCTTCTCTTTTTTTTTTTTTTTTTTTTTTTTTTTTTCTTCTTCCAGACCTTTGTCCCCCCTATCGCGTGCCACAGGTTTGGACCCTTCGAGATCGGATCATTTCAGGTTTATACGAACCACCGTGGCCACCAATCAATCATTTGTGTCTTTACTGGGCGATGTTCTAGGCCCCAGTATCAATATTATCCAAGTCTTGCGGCAAGGGGCTTACTCAGTCCTACGACGTCCC
Source organism: Monosporascus sp. mg162 (assembly GCA_004155945.1). Taxonomy (NCBI): domain Eukaryota; kingdom Fungi; phylum Ascomycota; class Sordariomycetes; order Xylariales; genus Monosporascus; species Monosporascus sp. mg162. The sequence goes on from QJNY01000133.1 coordinate 86,392, forward strand.
CGTTGGATCCGCAGTTGAAGCTACCCGCAAGCGAAGACGCAGCTTCCAGAGTTGACGGCCATGTAGGGTATCACCGCGCTCTGGTCTGCTCTACTCAGCGGATACGCGCGTACTCCGAGCTGGGTTCAATAATGCCATCGTTCGTGTAGCAGAGAAGTTTCAAGTGTATCTAGAAATTTGTAGAGTTGAAAGCTCATTAGATACGTGCGTTACCATGCCACCTATGCCCTCCTCCTTACTGTTGCTAATAACCTAAAGTACATATCCAACCCTATCTTACATAGGTACATGTAGGTTCATGGTTGGAATAAACTCGATGATTCACCGAGGTGAGATCATGCAGGTCGGGTTTCCGCAAACAAGGTTTTGCGTCCGGAGCCATGCGCCGCAAGCGAGGTCCGCTTGATTCTAATCTCAAATTTCGAGAAGTGGCAGAGGGTATCTTTCGGTAGATCAGGTGCCTTGTCATAAAGTTCTCAACGGTAGGCCCTGTAACAAGTAAAGGGGTATAATATTAGCACGCTTCTGGCTTGATGAAGATCTTGGGCAATATGCTATGAACCAATAATTTTTTTTCCCCCTTAAAAATGCATCTCCCTGTTTCTTACAAGACCTAATTTCCGATATTGACTTGGTATACATGCAACTAAGACGCGAGAGAGCTGAGCGAGGAGGGAGCTTGAGACAACAACACCCGACTCATGCCACCAGTTCTGGAGACTCCTGGATACCCCTAAACACCAACATACTTGCCGGAACACCTATAGTAAAGTAAATGTACTACATTCTGCCTTCTCCAGTACCTGAAGAAGCGCATAAGCAGCAGAATATTTCTGACTCGGCTGCCACGAAGTTCATGTCGGGCTTGGCTTAGACCACAAGCCTCGTAATATCCTCGACAACGATGTCCTGCACGCCGTCTCCCCAGATTCCAACGACTGACATGGCGAATCCGATGGCAGAGACGACGGTCTGCATCAGCTGGTTCTTCACGAACGTATCAACCTCGCTGCGGACCTCTTCGCCGTTGGTCTCCTCCTCGAGCTCCTCGCCGCTAGCGGCACCCTCGTCACTGTGAGATTCGCCCAGGACCTCATAGCTGGCTTCCATCCGTCGCGCAGCTCGCTTGCCCTTGCGGCCTCTAACCGAGGCCGATCTCTTCAGGGAAGTGTGGGGTGCGCCTGGCGAGGATTCCCCGAAGATATAGGGAGCGGCATAGTCCGTCAAGCGGGTTCCGAAGCAGAACAGCGAGGTGTAGAGCAGGTAGGGGTGTCTGAAGCCGCGAGGCGAGAGTGCGAAAGCGAGAAGGAATGCGGACCCTGCCACGCCCGACAAGGCATTGAGATGAGTTGTCGCTGTCGTAGAGAGGGAACGGAAAGCCTTGGCTGCGGCGGATGCCGAAGGGAGCTCGAGCAGCGACGGTGTTGCGAAGGTTGAAAGGGTATATGAGGCGCCCTGCGATTATTAGGCAAGCAAGATCAATCAGTAAAAGTAAATACGCAACAGGTATATCAGTATTAGTGATGGGGTTGACAATTTTGTGCAGCTAGATTTTAACCCTCGTCACCGTTCACGTTGAGCGCGGGGTCAGGTTTCGGATGGAGGGGCTGGGTGAGGCGTGATGCAGGATGTTGTATCTCGAAGACGCGGAATAGGGGAACTTACAGTGAAGAGGCCGAGGGACACCGTCCCTACGAACTTCAGGACAGAGACCTTCCTTGATTCCATCGTTTCCGACAAGCGAGGCGAGCTTGATGGATGAGGATGGTAGTTGGGATGGAGGTCGAAGTGGTGGATATTTCGGGTGGAGGGGGATAAGAAGGGTGGCTTGATCAAAGTTACCGGGCCTCAGACTGGGCAGACAGGCCGTCAAGGCGGTAACGTTAGGTACCTAAAGCCTCGCTAGTCTAACTTCTAATGCCAGCCAACATTGCAGTTCGCACGGTACATAGAAGTGCCTCGGTACGAAGCAGAGAACAGGCCATCAACTAAATAGAATCCCGGAGAGAACATTCTTGCTTAGGCATACATCGAAAGGTTCTAATTGGCTGGATAGGCAGCGCTAGCTGTGGCACCCCCACCTGGCACTATGCATGTACCTAGTACTGCAGGTGAGCAAAGAATTACTGAAGAACGTAGCGAAAGCGTATGCAATACATGTACCAGCCTGGTTACGCATAAGTACCTGTTCAGGTACCTAGTCCAGGCAATTCTCCGCAAGCTACAGTATGCCGAGGCACCACAATTATGTTCACTTGGTAAGCTCAGCTGATAAGCCTCATCCCCCTGACGAGCAAAGGAATCCTTCTTTCTCTAATTCATTGTCAGCCACGTAGTAATCATAATAACAGAAGTACATATTATTCATAGCAGTGCCGGCTGTATTTAACCACAGCTCTTATTCACCGGATTGACTCTCCACTAGACTTGATTCCACATACACTCACTATTTGGCTAGGTACATTTCTATATAAACTTATAAAGTATTTGAATAGTTCGTCTTCCGGGCTCCAGAGCTCACTGGAGAAAGAAATCGTACCATCCCAGAGAACGCAGACAAGATGCCCATACCAAGGTCGGAATATCTCAGTAGCGTTTGGAATGATGGCATTTTCAGTCAGTATATCATGTCGCAAATTGACGCGTGATCATTGCTAACGCTCGCTCGGAAGACGGCCGAGTCGTCTTTGTCACGGGAGGCGCCGGCACCATCTGCAGTGCCCAAACCAGGGCCCTAGTCGCCCTGGGAGCGAACGCATGCATTATTGGCCGTAATCAGCAAAAGACAGAGGCAGCTGCTATTGATATAGCTACTGCCAGAGAAGGCGCGAAAGTGATAGGAATCGGAGGATGTGATGTCCGCAACGTACGTTTGTCCATGTCGGATTCAAACCCGCGCATAAGGCGATCATAGCTGATATGGAACAGCCGGAAAATCTGAAAAGTGCCGCAGAGAGATGCGTGAAGGAACTTGGAGCTATCGACTTTGTCATGTAATAGGTCTTGTCCTTCTCTAATCATTCCCCTGGCTAACAAATCTCCTCTCCAGAGCTGGTGCAGCAGGCAATTTTGTAGCGCCTATCTCTGGTCTCAGCGCCAACGCCTTTAAGTCTGTCATCGATATCGACGTGCTGGGGACTTACAACACGGTCAAGGCTACGATGCCTTACCTTGTCGAGTCCGCAGCACGAAACCCGAACCCGAGTGAGAATGGACTTACAGGAGGGAGAATACTATACGTATCCGCCACGTTCCATTACACAGGAATGCCCTTGCAAGCGCATGTATCAGCCGCAAAAGCATCCGTCGACAGCATCATGGCCTCCGTTGCCCTAGAGGTAAGCGACTCCTAGAATTGCCTTTTTTTAACCTCCTAAGAATGAGTTCCCATTGGATACTCTTGCCCAGGGATGCATTCCTAAACCTTCTTTGTCACTGTTTCGTTCGGCATCTTGTGAATAAATGAAAGTTGCTGACTCCAGGTCTCTAAAGTACGGTCCGTTAGGGGTCACATCCAACGTCATCTCACCCGGGGGGATAGCAGGAAGCGAAGGCATGGAGCGGCTTGCTGGCAGCGGGGTGGATGAGAAGATATCCGGAAAAAGCGTCCCGCTTGGCCGCTGGGGGACAATTCGGGACATCGCAGACGCAACCGTCTATGTCTTCAGCGACGCAGGCAACTACGTCAACGGTGAAATCCTCGTAGTGGACGGCGGTAACTGGCGGACAGGAGGTCGGGTAGGCTTGGATTCCTCGCATCGCTATCCTGACTACCTGCTGAAAGGCGAATTTTCTAAGCATGTCAAGAGCGGCAGGAAGGAGAAGCCTAACCTTTAGAACAGTAGCAGAGTGGTGCTCCACCGTGCTTCGACCAGGTTGCCCCTGAAGGATTGGGAGTCCAAAGCGATGGATGCTAGATATGCAACGCTCATCTAATGTCCATAACTTCTATTCGTACTCTTGATCATAGATAGGAACGCATGTTCTTCAATGGGACCGCTCGCCGACAAACCTCATATATCCTAAAACAGGACGGTCACCTATAATTAGGTGAAAAGCTTCCCCAGTAAAGACCATGACGAATTCCCGAGGCCTGCATGCGGCTTCCTCTGACCCATGTGACTACCACCTCGACCAAGCTTTCCTTGTATTATATTCGCTCGCCCACTCGGCCCCGGATCTACATTGATATGGCCTGTTCTTTCCGTCCTCTGCCGTTCCCAGTTGCGTTCCCAAGTGACGTGGCATCCTTGATGATGTTTACTCGCTCGCCGGTTCCCACCCATTTAGGATCAAGGAAGATATTAGCATTTCCACCCGCAGGGGATGCGATATTGACGTGTACTCCAGTACCGGCAGGGCCCGACCGTGACCGTGACCGTGCAATGTTGTCGTTTCTATCAGGTCGATGAAGGATGACATCCAGGATTGACTGGTCTGGGTCTGGGAGGCTATAGGGCTCTGGCGATGGAATACTGTCGTCTCGTCCACCTCCACTAGACCACCGTCAAGGATTGATAGTTCTAGGTCTAGGTCTGGGAGAAACCGGAGGCTATGTAGATGGCCAAGAGTGCCCGGGAGACTTAGATGCGGCTGCTGGCCTTACTTTTCGCACGAACCGAACCGATAATAAGATAAAAACAACGAGAGCGATTATGTGCAGGACTATGATCAATATTACGGTGCTCTTGGGCTTGACCTTCCGAAGGGGGAGTGCGTCTGTAATGGAGGTGTTATTATTACAAAACCTTAGGTAGCTGTTGTATGTTATTGTTGAAAAAGACCTACGGTATCCTGATGAGCCCAGGGATATTCCTCGGCCGCCTCAAGAGCATAGAAACTCCTAACCTGATATTTATTGCGAGAAATACGCATTTTCTTGGGAGTTGACCTTCTGATCAGTTTGCTGACTGTCTTGGTGTCTTTAATGGCAGGATTTCATCATGGCCACCACAGACCGCTTAGAGGAGAGCTTGTGTGCGAACTGGAGTAACTCCCATCCCATTCGCTCGAAAGTCGGGAGGTTTAACTGTGATAACTGCCGTCTGGTCCTGGTGAGAACCATTTTTCCGTCTAGTATTATGATGTTCTCCTAACCCGGGTTACCTTAGTACTGCGGACGAGAATGCCAGGAGGCATATTGGGGAGAGTACAAGCTTCACTGCAAATCACCAATGATGGAAAATACATGGCGTCCTTAATGGGAAGTCCAGGATCGACAACCACATTCTTCGGACGAGGCGATGTATTTCGACCCTTCAACGCGACGGGGAAATACCTATGGGGCAACGTACCGGCGTATGATGTTCTTAAACTCCAAGCGAACGAAGGCAGTACATACTTAAAAGACCTGGATCTTCTTTTCGCTAGTTCGTCGCTTGTATCTCCTTATTTGTAATATCTTCCTGTATGTTCCATGCGAGGTCTGAAGCTTTGCTGACCATAGCATTCTGTATGCAGCATCTGTAACCTTCGAAATTTCGTTGCCACAGCCGCATCAATCCCTCGAAATACTTACAGAAGGTTAATATCGTGGTAAACGACAGGGGTAGCGATATGGTCGTACGGAATACCGTCGTGCTACTGGTGATGCTGACATAAGAGGACCCGATGCTTGCAGCTGAAACCGTATTGCATATCTGGTATTTGGTTTTCGTTATATAATCTGTCATCGACGTCATTAACGGAAAGCCTCGTCCGCTTATTCAGGCAGTCTGCACGAAGATTGAAGGGAGGGAGCCAGATGTAGTCCTGGCGAAGGCCTGGACGTTCGGAGAGCGATCGCTGCGTCTGATGTTGACCAAGGATTAATGGATCTCCTTCCTGTCCCACTTTGACTTGCTAACGGGCTTTACGTATAAGATGGCAAAGCAGAACCGTGCGGGTATTACGCTGGCCCGAGAGGGTTAACTTTAGGGAGCGCGGATACTTTGCACAAAAGCTGAGCAGCCGTATCGTTAATATGCGGTTCCCCGAGGAGGACATCCTCCTGCCCTTCGGACGTCGCCGAGACGCGTTCATTCATCCCAACCCGTGCGTCCTATCTTGTCGGTTTACGCTGGGATTTACAGGGTCGGCTAACTAGAACTGTAGGACTATCTTCCGTACTATTGATTCGTGGCCTTTGAAAGACCACGCCGATCCTCTGGATGGCTGGCCTATATACGAGCCTTGGAACATTTCAGGCTTTGTCAATGCAAACGACGTACACGGAAAGCTGTATATTTACCTGAAGAAGTTACTCGTTAAGTTTTACGAGAGCCTTTCAGCACACAAAATTACCTTTAAGCCTTTCAATTCAGACATATAGGAGCTCAGGGGGTATATATGGGAATAACGTTTTGATTGTGTCACAGTTAGACTTTTGAAGATATGCAGTGCCTAACGTTGGAATAAAGTTTAACCCGGAAGTGAATAGGTTTTTAATACTTTCCGACCTTGCCTATATTGGCCCGACGGACACAGCTAGCTTGTTCGGATCTCGTCTAAAAGAACCATATGTCAATCCTTATGTAATACTGATTATCTTGTTTATGAATGCGGTTTGGGAAATGGTCGTAAGAGAGGCAAAAACGTCCAGAGACTATGATTGTCTTAATAAAGGCGCTTTGGAAATATATGCTACCAACCTTTCCTTTCAGAGGACGATACGATATTACAACGATCATACGGCAATCAGGGGACATGCCTATAACGGACGTAGACAAATATTTCGACAGGTTAGTGCCTAGACTTCTCGGTACTTGTTACCCATAAGCCCAGCTTGTCTGATAATAAGGAGTTAGATACGTAGAGATGAATCGCATTAACGACCCCGGTATATTGACTTTATCCTACGCATCTAAAGGTAATTTTTTCCTTTAGATGAAGGAGCCTTACACAATCATCGAGAAATGGCCAACGAGACTTAAAAAGCAGCCAAAAGCGGAGGGGGTTAGAAAGGAGTTCAAGACGCTGCTTGCGTCTTCGTTTTCGGGCTGTAAGAGATACGTTGAGTGGAAACTTAATCCGGACCATTGATGTCAGGTTCAGAACCAGGGGAGCCCGTAAGCAGGTGCCTATGGGTGTTCGTATAGCCGGATCAGGAGTGGGTTTCAACACTTTAGATCTTTCTATACCAGAGATGCTTAAGGGCCGGGTAGGGATTTTCGTAGTATCTGTACGAAGTTTATCCGGCTTAGTATCTCCTTATGGTTGATCAAACAGTTCTCTTCTATCGGGGCATCTGGTATCGTTTTCGCTTAAGGATTGTCATCCATCTTTACCTGTACCATACGTGCATTAGGAATGCGCACCGAGACTAGCATTCCTACCGGCAGATATTACTATCTCCGAAATACTACTATTTTGCAATTACCTACCCGTAGGTACCCGTTTACTACCCGCAACCGTAGGTAACCTTTTAGGGCCTGAACAGCAACGGGTTTCGGAGCACAAAGTAGTGGCCTAATAGCCTAATGGCACCTCATTCTGGGTACGAAATACCTCGCCAAGACGCTAAATACCGAATATAGCCCATTTTAGCGGTAGTTTTCGTAAAAGGTGTCGATCACAAGTTAAGCACACTCAACGAAATGTATCTTTTCGTCCGGAGTTATCGGAATCCCTAGAATGGCTAAGATCAGCGGCAGAAATTAACGAAAGTAACGCCTTCTAAACGACTGTTGCTAACAGTCGCTTAAAAGGCGTCACCTTCGATTTATGAAGCTTTAGAGTAATAAATCCATCAATTCCAAGCCCTTTTTATCGTTTTAAAGCGTAGAATATAAAGGAACTTCCGGTTTAAGAACAAATTCGGCGTACGGTAATTACTTTCGCTGTTATACGGGCTTTTGCGTTTCTTGCGAAAGGTTAAAATAAAGAAAAAGAATATTATGGAAGAACTCTCTTGGTGGTGTGGCATCGCTCTTTCCTCTTAGTCTCATTCGCATGAGACTCTCATGACGTAATTACTGCTGGCTACTGTAGATACTTAGTCAAGCAGGTCTCCCGCATGGGAGACCAAGCTTCTCAATAAATCATCATCACTGGAGAACCTTGCATCACAAAGAAAGATTAGTGATATTTACCTACGGCGGAAAGAAAAGTTTATAATCCGGAGGGTTCTGAAGCTTTACGAAGGCTTGCATAAATAATTGTCAGATAAGTAGCTCGATAAGCGTGCACTTATCAATTCAGTCTTTTGGTGCAGTTTGCTTCACTAAAATCAGGCCCCATTTTTGAGTTTGGGGCTGCGCCTGCGGCGTAGCCGTAGCTAGCGCTTTTGATCAAGAAGTAGCTGCAAGAGTTAGATGTATTAACTAAACCTTTTTAAGAAAAGTTTCCACAAAAATAACAAAACCTCAAAAATAGAGCCTAATGGCAAGTTATAATTTTTTGGCCTCGTTCTGGGTAGTTCTATATAAATCTTCAAAAATTATTAATATAAACTTTTTAAGTATAGTTATGTTTAATTTTACGTTACTTAATTTGCAACTACGAAAAGTTGATACAAAATTAAAATCTTTATTCCCTTATATACGTTTAATCCTAATTAGGACGGGATTAATATTATAAGTTCGAAAAAATGGTTAAAAATTTCGTTTTATATATACTTTAACCTTTTATCTTTTTTTAACCGGGACGATAATAACATAATTTTACGAGCTAAAATAATAATATACAGGATTTAAAATTGTTTATAATAAACCCCGAAATATATTTTTTTTCTTAATTAACTAAATACGCGCGATATATTGGAAGGTTTAAGGTAAATACTTTAAACCTTCGAAAACTTATCTTTTTAAAGCGAAACGTTTATTTTTATCCGATAGCTTTATTGGTTTCTTGCTGATACAAACGTAATTAACTTATACGTTAGCGTTAAATGCACGGTCGATAACTTTACGGAAACTTTACGCCATCGGTTTGTTCGCCTTATATTAAACGCTATGTTTAACGGGTAAGGCCGTATTTTACCGAAGGAATAAATAAATACGGTACATAATTTAATTTTCGAAAAGCTTAATATTTTTTACGTTATTAAAATAAGCTTTAGAAAATCCTTAATTATTTAGGCCTTTTTTTTAATAACCGACTTGATTATTATTTAAGTCATATTTTTAATTAAGTTAGCCGAAAAATAACGAACTTTTGTATTAATAATATTATGTTTTACTTTTATTTTAATATTTACGGAAACGAAAAAGTTCGATTTATAAATGTTCGAGCGTATAGCTACCGGATAATATAGCTATATTATTTTTAATTTTAAATAGTTATTAAATGATTAATTTTAAATTGTTATATTAAATTTTATTTTCAAACGGCGATATAACTCAATTCCTATTAACGAAGTATATTTGCTGTTAAAAAAAATTTTCCGGTTTAAATATGTTAATATTCGTAATTTACGTTTTATTTTCCTTGTTTACGTATATTGGTTTGCGTATACGGCAACCGCTAACGGTGATACAGAGAAAAAGATTACGAGATATAGGGGTTTTAATAAAGCCGGAGGTTTAATTGGATATGGTTATAAAGTAGAAGTCCGGCGTTTTAAGGTTAATTATTTCGAAATCGATATTGTTAATTTTTTTTTAATTTAAAGATTAATGTTCGAATTAAGCGTATTTAAATTTTCTGCGAATTAATATATTTAAGTTATTAATTAATATTTTTAGGTTTAGCTTAATAAGTTGCGTATTATTATTAAAATTATTATTTATGTGAATAACCGAACGAAAATTATAAATATTCGAAATTATTTAATTGGGATTATGGTAAATTAAGGGTATTTGTCGAAAGTTGTAAAAAAAATTATTAAGTTTTATAGTTTCGATGTATTTTACGAAAATTAAGCTTGTATATACGATAAATTAAAAGAGCTTTATAGTTTTATCCGTATCGTAATATTTACCGTCGCTTTTAGATTAGGTATGGATATTCCGGATATTGGTCGAGTGATATAATGGGAAATATCGAAAAACTTTTCGATGGAGGATTTATAGTAGTGATTTGGTCGAGCGGTTCGTGGTTATAAGCGATTAAATATGACTAGTTATGGATAAGCTATATTATTTGCACCTTATTGGGCATTCGATAGGTATGAAATTAAGCCGTTTATTGCAAAACTGGTTAAAATAATGAAGAAAACTTAGGCTCGGTAAGTTAAGGACTGTACTACCTATTAGAACATAAAGATTACAGTGGATATTAACGTTGCGGATTCGGATAATAAGGAAGACGATAGGTTATTTGTCGCAAATAATCCGGATTAGGATGAGATAGTTATCGAATTCCAATTTTATTTTTCAGTTAATTAAGATATTACCCGAGTTATTCGTAAATTTCCTAAATGGAATTATTTTGATTTACGGAATAGGATGAAGATAGGGTTTTATTGGCGTGTATTATTTAATGGTAAATACGTACGTAAAGTAATTTTAATATATTTAAAAGAAAAAAAAACTGTTATGTTAAAAAAAACCCATAATAACTTTATTCCAGCTGAACTTTGTTGCAATTTTATGTTCGCCTAATTTTATCTATATATTAAAACTTTTAAATCAGAAAAGATTTATATAAAAATAATTAAAAGCCGGTTTGTTAAAGGTGCTTATTTAGGAAATAATTAAATTTTAATATAAACGACGAATAAACGAATTGTTTTTTATACGGTCGTTTCCGCTTGGCGGTAAAGGAATAAAATGGACGTTTATTTTTATTAAACTTAAACGGTTTTTACTTAATACGTTTCCAAATAAGCCGAACGAAATTAAAGGTTTTTATTTAATCGTAAGTACCGTCGAATTGGTTGAAGCGGTTTCCGGGTTCGATAAATAGCAATATTAAAACGTTTTAAAAAATGGCCTTTTTTTTATATTATATTTAATTTACAAAAAAGCCGTATTTTTTATTTTAAAGAAAACACGGAAAACTTTTCGCAAACGGCAGAATTCGCTTAATTTAAAGTAACGGCGTTATATCCCTATACCTTGGATCGATTTATATAAGTTACGGACAATTACTGCGTTACAAGCTCGATAAATATCGGAAAAAATCGCAAGGCTGCCGCAAATCGTATATAATCTTAATTAAGATATATTACATATAACCGTTCGGTTCGAATTAATAACTAAGGATTTAACAGTAATTCTAACAATTTAAATACTAATCCGGTATACGGTTTATACGTTTTCGTAATTCGGAATCGTAACTCCGGTAATCGTAACGCTTGTACCTATACGTATAACTTGCAATATATTAAATAATCCTAATTAAAAACCTATAACGTTTCCGTTATTTATAACGTCGACCTAAAGCTTATCTTTTCTTAATATATCTAATTTGTTAACCTTACTTTCGTTACTATATCTATATTCGCCTAGTTCGTTTGCTTTTATATCGTTACCGGAATCGCCGGCTTTACCAAAAAGTAACGATACGTAACCCGACGTTACGAATAATATGTCGGAAAATAAAACCGAAATAATAATGGTTATCGAAATCGGAAAATCGCGCGCTAAAAATAAACGGTACTTATCCGACGATGATAATAATTGCAATACCAGGTCGAAAATTAAAAAACGAAACCCGCCCGGTTTTAATTAAGGCGGATAACGAAAAACGTATTCGGTTTCGAAACGGGGTTACGGTTGTAAAGTACGCTAAATGTAAATATTTACGTAATATCGGTTAAAGTTAATAATTAAATTTTTTTTTAAATTATTAAATTATTTTTAACTTTTTAAAATGAGTTTTAATTAAATCTTACGACGTTATATATTTGCTTAAGTTGCTGATAAATAAGGGTATAATAAAGGTTAAAGCGGACGTTATAATTTTTCGCAATTTTTGACAGTATATTTTCGAATTCGTTAAAGTATAAAACGTTATAAATATATTTCGCCAGCTTCTTTAAGTTTTTACAGAATATTAACGTCGTTTAAAAGTTCGAAATAATAGTTTTTACGCTAGAATAATTTAATTACGTAAAAAATAATTAAAAATGCGAACGAAATTATTAATACAGGTTCTATTTATTATATTCGTTTATTTTATTAATTTTAAATTCGTTAAATATTATATAAATATTAGTTTTCCTTAATCCGAATTAGCTATACGTTATTATAGATATATAATAAACCTTTTAAATTAAGAAAATTAACAAACTTTAATATTACGCGTTGTTATTTATAATCTATCGCAATTATTAACAGCTTATTTTTTTAATTTATATTCTTTAATCTATATCGCCGAATTAAAAATTTTTAAATTTTATTTTCCGGTCCCTTTTTTCGAATTCGTTGTATTAGCTTTTAAAATATTCTTATTTTTCCAACCTTTAAAGTACCTTAATTCGGGTTGATTAATTAATATAAAAAATTTAATATACGGATAAATAAATAACGTAAATAATTTTCGCTAATATTAAGAAGGCTATTTTTTCGTTATAAGTATAGCTGTTCCGGCGTCCGCTTTTTTTTAAATACAAATTCAAAATGTTTAAAATCCCGGCTTTATAATAAATCCGGAATTTTTATGCTTTAAAATTTGATCTTTTTAGGCCCGTAAGTAATATTCTTTAAAGCCGGTTTTTAGCTAGCCTTTTTTAAGATCAGTTACGTACGTTATAGCCTTTTTGCTTAAAATCTCGATAATTATAGTATTTTTGCAGTAAATAGTTTAAGGTTTTAATTAATACTTACGGGTCTTTATTATTTATTCCGTCGTTATTTCGATAAAGATTTTAATAATTATAAATTATTTCTGTTAGGTGCTTTTTCCGGGCTTTCGGATATATTTTTTAATGCTGGATATTCGGAGATAAGGCTTACCGGTATTTCCGATTACGGCTTTTAAAACTTCTTTTTTCGACCCGTTTAACGTATAAAAGTATAAAATTCCTATTGCTTGATACTGCGCTTTTTCTTTTTTTGGCTTAGTTCGGGTTTCGGATAAAATTCGGAATCCTATATCGGAATCCCATATAAATACGGACATATCCGGATACAGTAAGTAACTACTAAAGTTCTCGTTATTAATATCTAATATGCTTCGATATTTAAGTATTTAATTATTATATATAGTTATTTAATCGCTAGCCAGTTATTTATAATCGTAGATTTTTTTTGTTTAGTATTATAAAAATAACGTCTATATAATGTATATTATACGATATATCGCGGTTTTGATTTTTTAATCGAAACTATAAAACTGTTATATCTCTGGTACTATTTATATTATGTAAGTTATTATCGATTAGGTATACTCAGAAACGTTAAATAGCCCAGTTTATACGGGCTTCTGGAAAATAAGTATTAATTAAATTTATAATATGGAAAATATTTGCTTTGTAGTTTTAAAAGCTTATTATCTAATAATTCGTATTTACTTATTTATTAACTTTACTGAAATATTTTAGTATAATAAAGAAAACGAATAAAGTTATATATTATTTTGCAATTTCGTCCGAGTTTAGTGGAAACGGGAATTATATAACGTTATTATACATAAATATATTTGCTGTAATCGTTTTATAAGTTATATATATGTAATCAAGATCTTTAAATATTTATTAAAATATTACTTCGATATTATTGTCGGTAAAATATATATTAAAGCATATATAACGTTAAGCAGATTATGCTTTTTTGTATATAATAATAAATTCCGTTTTATTAAAGCTTTATAATACTGCAACTTTATTAAATACCGTTTTGGTAATATTTATATTTATTATTTTGTTAGCTGCTAAAGAGTTTAAGTGAGAGATATATTTAATTGGAGGTAAAGTATAAAAAATGGCGCCGTAATTGATATAGTTTGCGTCGAAAGCCAACTTAGAAGTATTTTTATCTTTATGTACGCCTTAAGCTTTTAGGAAATCGTTATATAAATTTCGGATACGGTCGCCATATTTCATTTTATTAAACAGCGGTAATATTATTTTGGTAACTGTATTATGTTAGGTATTATATAAAAGTTATTTATACTTAGAGAGTTTGAGAATATTATAAGTTTACTGAGAATATTTTTGGTTAATTAGGACCGGAATTTAAAAAAGAGGATATAAGATGTAATAAATAAGGTAAAGTTTGTATGTTAAGTGGTTTTTGGGAATGTTGTTAGGAATAAAAAGAAATATATAAAGTTTTATAATATATAAACGAAGCTTACGAATAATTAATAAATTACGAAAAAACTCGAAGGTAATATATATAATTAAAATTAAAATATATATAGTTTTAAGATTCTATAGTTATAAGTATATAAATAGTTAAGTTTATATAAGTTATTAAATATTAATTTAAAAATTAACGTTGCTTTTTCTTACAACGAAATAATAATATATAAGAAAAGAATTGAAACTTTATATAAATTATTTAATGCAATATATAAAATTCGTTATAATCCATAATACTTACTTTAACATAACTTACTATTACTTTATATCCCGTATATATCTTATTATATTACAACGCGTAAAATTAATTTATTTATAATATAATTATTAACCCGTTACCTTTTAATTAAGCATTTAAAACCGTTATTCTAATATATATTTCCATATATTCCATAATATCGCAAGATATAAATAAGCTTAATAATACTTTAAAATCTTTATTTAGGAATCCTGCCGATAATGCATTAAACATGCAGCCGAAAAGCTTTAGATTTCCGGTTAAGCATATTAAATTCGCTGATAATATTTTTAATAAACAACTTTAAAAATAGATAATAAGATTTCAAACTAAAAAACAACGGGAACTATTACTAAAACTATTAATAATATAGTACAATTTACGGCCTCGTTTTAAATGAAGCAATTTCGTATTAGCTAAATAATATTCGATATTCTTAAAATATAGGACGTTTTTTATAAAAAGTATATATTGTACGTAGTCGATTTTAAATACCAGGTTTATGCCATAAAGTTACATTAATATAGGAGAAAACTGGAAAAATATAAGTACTTTACGTTTTGGCGTTAAATCGAACGTATGCTAATTAAGAAAATTTTACGATTAATGATAATCCTTAAGCTCGGTAATAGCGTAAAAGGTTTATATTATAAATGAGATTTTATATTATTGAAAAGCTTTTAACTTATACATATATTAAATACTAATAATGCCGCTCGGGTTATTTTAAATAACAGTAACCAATAAAACAAAATTTACGTTATGGCGGATTATGCCGACCTTATAAGTTATTAAATTATTAAGTTAATTACAAACCTTCGATTAGCTACCGTTTTCGCAATTTAACGAAAAAAATACATAAACCGAATACCTTGTAAATAATACGAAAAAAGGTTTATAAATTTATAGACTAGACCGATTAGGCAAAAAATATATACTATATGGCCGTTTTATAAATACTATAATTTACGAGGTTATACGGGTAATAAATATGCAAACTGTATATGCAAACACGGTAAGAAATATTTATACGCGGTTTTTAAATATTCGGCGTTGTTATATAATCCGAATAAAAATTTCCAAGGAGACTTAAACGAGGATACCGCGCTTAGAGCGAAAATTATTATAGGTTCCTATAATATAGAAATAATTATTAATGTACAGGTTATAATAATACGCGAAAAAGAGTAAAACTAAACGAAAAAAAACTTAAAAAATACGTAAAAACGTTAGTTAGTAAATTAGTTATATACGAAATATATGGGCTAATACGAAATTATGCGATATATTTAGCTATAAGTAATGCGATGTTATTAAAACGTTAATTTATTTTAATACGAAAAACTTATATAATATTATTATAATTAAAACATTCGAATAAAATACGGCTAATTAGAATTACGGAAAATATTAAGCTATATTAATATTAAAGTTATAGTAAAATCTTTATATCGGTTATAGAAGATACAAAAATAACAAAAAAGTAAAAAATTATATTAATAATTAAATATTATTCGACAAATCCTTGTTTTGCTTATTTAACGACGACGAGGAAAATAACGGACCGTCTTAATTAAAACTATTTACCGAGTTATCCATAATCTGTACTATAAAATCATAACTTTCTTCTATATATAGGATACTATAATCGTCTGAAGCTAAATTATCTTTAGCGAACTTGTTACTGAAAGCTTTTCAGATAACTATATTAAGGTTATTTACAAGTTAATTCTCGTTTTTTATTATATCTAACTAATTAAGCCTATTTTTGTCGTTAATAATAGGTACGGTATTATTAAAATCGATAAGTCTAACCTTTATAACTTTATAGCCCGCGGTTAAAATATTTTCAAATTTCTAGCTAACCTTTTAAATCCGAGATAAATATCCCTTAATAAGTTAGAAATTGCGAAGTAAAAAGTAAGCACGTTTAAGGATTTCGTTACGAAAATTTCGAATAACGTAATGTCTATTTCGCGAAAAAGTATAACGGGCATAAAATTCGCATTGTAGAGAAATACGGTACTTAATTAAAAACGAATTTTGGAAAAAGACAAAATGTCAAATGTGTTTGGGGAGGTCAGAGTGACAAGGTAATCTGTATATTGAATAGCAGCGACAACAGTCTGAAACCTGCTTCTTCCCCTCTTTCTGGGAGCAATCTGGGAGAAACTACTCATATATATAGACCCCGCATCAGACTTTGAACTAATCGCCGACCCCTCGCACCAGGCTCTGGGCTAGTCGCCCCTAGCACCTGACATAAAATTAACGTTATATGTATTATTTCTCGACCGGCGGAGTTTGCCAGTAAGCTAAAAGTTATAATATTCGCTCTTTCGATTAAGTACTTTCTATATTTTTTTCCTGGATTTTATAAGAGCTAAATTCGACGTTAGTATCGAATTAATAAATATTAGATTTAATATTACAGGACGTAATATTTAGTCGAAATAAAGCATTTTTTTGCCGTAATTATTTTAACCGGCTCTATAAAAAAGAATTAATAATATCGGTATTAGCCGTTTAATATAATTAACGTCGTTATATCGTATAACATACGAAAGGTAAAGATAAACTTGGGTTTTTTAAAGGAATCGATAATAGCTTTAGAATTCTTTGTCGCTAGGAACGGCATTATTTGACGGTCAGTTGTTATTTATAATTTGGTTAAAAAAGTTATCGTTTTACGGAATATTATCCGCATTAAAAATATGGCCGGTTTTATTATTAGCCGACGGAAAGGTTACATTTAATACATTTTAATTAGGATTGCGTAATTTAAAAAGTAATAAATATAAGTTATATTTTTAAATTAAAAGATAACATATTTACAAATTATTAATTAAATTACTTATATTATTAAATAACGTACTATTAGGAAAAAACGATAAAAGATTTTCGTTAAATAGATATATATTTATTAATGCGTTTTAATTAAATTTCTGCAATATTTTCTTTATTTATTTAACGTAACCAAGATATCTAAAAACTATATTATACGCGATAGTTTCGAACTCGGCGACGGTTAACTGGGAGCTGTTACGAATCAGGACCTACTTTCCCTATCTGGGCAAGGACACCCTACGGTTAAACTTCGGATATAGGTGTCTTGGCATTTCAATATAATCTGGAGGATCTGATGGATCTGGACCAGATCATACAGATCCAGCAAATCTACGATACACCCATAAAAAACCAAAGAATATATAATAGATAGGTTTTTTTTATAAATAGTACCTACTTAATTTCGCTCCTTAACTATTAATCTAAGTCTTTAATCAAAAGCGTCGTTTTTCGATTAAAGGAAAAGTCCGCAAATTTCTTTAACGAACAAACTATTAAATTATTTTTCGCCTTATTATTACCTGCAAATCAAAAACCCCTTTCGGATATTAATTATACTTCTAGGTAGTTGTACGATAGGTTTGTTACATTTTGATAACTCCTTAATTAATAGCCGACGAATAGTTTAAGGCCCAGTTAGGCATAAACTTTTTTAAACTTAATAAAAACGATATTATAAAACGGCGTTTAGAAAATAAACGACATATCCGATCGCTATTATTAGCTAGTAAAAGATCGATATTTAAATTAAAATATCCTACCCTTTATTAAAAAGTTTTTTCTTTAATCGACAACATAACCCTCCCTATTATTCGGTTTCAAAAAGGACTTTTTTCTTTTCTATAACAATCCTTCCCGGCTTTAAAGGAAACCATTAAGGTTTAGGAAAACGAACTAAAGGAAGAAAAGAAATCCGACAACCCGAAAGGTAAGGAAAAAGAACTTACGATTAACAATAAGCTGCATACCTTAATAACTAAACTTTAAGCGGTAGAAAAGGAAAATGCCAAACTTGCTCGACAGTAAAGATCTTCGATATTGCCTTTATTTAACGCGAATTAATTCGGCGAAAATATTGTTTTACCTTTTACTTATCATAATATGCTAAAGGTTAAAAGCTATAAACCAATTCCCCCAAAACCCTACGACGGCACCACAAATATAAAAGGATTTTTGGTCCAAACCAAACTTTATCTTAAGTTTTATAAAAAATTTTTAACGGAAAATTATTAAAAGGTAATAGCTATCTTTTAATTATTTGCTAGAAAAGTTTTCTTACAGTCCGAACTTATTATAAACGATTACCTTATAAATTACCCTAACTAATTTTCCGACTTAACTAATTATATTTTCGGCAATTATAAACATTTTAAGGAAAAAATACGAACTTTATTTAAAAATTCCGATAAAAAACAGTATATGGTCAAACAATTGCACCTTTTCCAGCAAACCAAGTTAGTAACTGAATATACGACTAAATTTAATCGCCTTGCATTAGTTTTTAATTTCCTAAAAAGCGTATTGTTTTATCCTTTTTATAATAGCTTAAAATTATAAGTTAAGGATAAAATGTACAAAATGTACAAAACTGGCCCCTTTCAAAATTATTTTAACAAAGTTATTATTACTGATCGACGTATTTTTAAAAAGTATTTGGAAAAAAAAAGATCCGATAGAAAAAAGGAACGATCGAAGCTTTAGGAACAAATTCCAAAAAAGTAAAAACAAGGACAGAACCCAAAAAAAAGCAAATATTACTTCCAAGAAACCTAAAAAGAATAAATCGAATGTTATATGCTTTAATTATAGCAAAAAAGGCCATTACAAAAACGAATATCGTTCCCCAGCTAAAAGGAATTCCAGGAAAAAAAATATTCCTCAAAACAAGGCCCGAACAGCCGAATAAGAAACAAATAATAAAAGCGAAAAAAAAAGGAAATTAATTCCACCTTTTTCCAACAGGAATATACTATTGCGACAACCTACTATAAACCAAGCGGCGACCCAAAATACGAACGTTACCCGATTTGCCAGAATCAAACAGTTAAAGCCTGCAAATATCATCCCGGATAACCAGCCTCCAAAATAGCTATAGAGCTAGGATGTAAATATCATTTAAATGTGCAGAAATGCGAAATACATTACGAATATAACCAAATGCGCCCAGAATTTAACAACTACGGGCAGAAAACCCTTAAATCCAGCAAACTTTTAAAACGAGCGGTATACTTCAAAACCGAAACCCTTAAACAAAACTTTATTAATAAGTACGAACTTCTTTATTTCTCGGCCTGCAACGATAACGATTATCCAATTCACCTTCGAACAAAAAAAGATAACGATTATTAACTCAGTTAGGACGAAAAAACCCTTATAAAGCCTAATAACAACTACAAATACATCGAAATTCCCCGATAACCCGAATATCCTCGATCTTATTATTTGCACCCCAAATCGGATCAAAGCCGAAAAGCTATTACTTAAGGTTACTTATGCTATACCACCATGCTATGCTTAATACATAAATTTCTGGATATAAAAGCAAGCCTTACAAAAATCTCAACTTCAAATGGGAAACCTTTCCAAACGTTAAAAGTAAAAATCACTAAGGTAAAATGCCAAATTAGCTAACGAAAGTAATATACTTACATGGACGATAAATGTACCAAACACGTAATTAAAAAAGCCCGTAAATGGAAACGCTTCCTAGCGAACAAATTTACGAAATCAAAAAACGGCAAAAGCTTTTAAAATTAAAGCATCGAAAAGCTTTACGAACCAAGACCTTATATAAAGCAAAAAAAGAATTACGAAGCTAAATTAAAATTCCTATTTAATATTAAAGCCAAACTTTCAAAGCCATAATTAATTTTAAAGCAAAAGGCAACTTTATTTCGCTAGCAGTAGCCGAAAAACATCACATTCTTTAAAGGTACAAGCTAAAATCTTACAAATTACGAACAATTAATAGAAATTTTTCCCAGTACGATAGCGGACAAGTTTTCAAAAACACTGAAAACTTTTAATATAAATTTAAGGGCAATAAAAATATCTTACCTTGGATATCGCCGACATTTCAGGTTATAATGTTATGCTGGAAATACTATAACTTAATTCCAGTAATTTATTAATTAACTGGAAAATTCGCCAGCTTTCTTAAAACTACGAATTAACTTCTGTTAAAAAAGGGTTTAAAAAAGTCTGTTACATTATCCGAAAAGCTAAGGTATTAAATTTTACCAGTACCATACCCCCAAAGTATTAGCAATTCGAACGACTTTTTAAGGATAGAAAAAATTACGAATTATTTCCATACGGATAATAAAACTATCGCATACTTATTAAAAAAGGACATTATTTTAAGTTTTATAAAATTTACTATATAAATCCAGAAAAAGTAAAGACTTTATAAAAAAGTATCCAATTAAACCTAAAAAAGGTTATATTTAGCCATCTGAATCCCGAGTAAAATACCCTGTACTTATGGTACCCAAAATTAAAAACGGCAAGCAGAAAATCGATTAAAATAAAAATCCGGTCTATCAACGCGTGGTCGATTACCGACAGTTAAACGATATTACTATCAAAAACGGCTATCCCTTAACCTTAATAAATACCTTAAGAAAAAACGCAAGCAAAGTTAAATGGTTTACCGCCTTAAACTTTCGAAACGGGTATTACCGTATTAAAATGGCAAAAGGAAAAAAATGAAAAACTGCTTTTCGAACGATATACGGGCATTACGAATACCGAATTATGCCTTTAAAATTTACTAACGCCCCTGCCAGTTTCCAACGCTTGATTATAACCATATTTAGGAAGTTTTTAAATAAGTATGTTTTTGTTTACCTCGACGATATTCTTATTTATTCTGAAACGCTGGAAAAATATAAAAAGCATATTTTCCAAGTTTTTAAAGCCTTGGATAAAGCAAATATCCGAATTAATTCTGTTAAAAGTATATAATATACGTAGAAATTAGATTATTTAGGATTTATTTTTACCTTTAATTATATTTAAATCCAAAACTCTCAATTAAAAGCAGTTAAAAACTGGCCTATCCTTAATAAGGTAACTGTTACTGATATCCGGCAAATTTTAAAATTTACGAGCTACGTACGCAACTTAATTAAAGGATATAGAAATATTATTAAATTATTAACGAAATTTACTACTAAGAAGTAACGTCCCACACGGTTGAACGGGACACACGATTGAGCGGGACACTTTTTTAGCTATTCCAACAACATATCTTCAATTGCCCATTTCTCAACAACCACAATATGGAGCGCTTTACAAAAGAAGCCAGAATGAACCTAGCCATTCAGGCTAAAAAAAGAGACCCGAAACTTAGTTACAGAAAGCTTGGTTTTATCTATGAAGTCCCCCATTCTACCTTAGAGGCCCGATATTATGGTAAACGCGTTCGAACCGATGTTATTCCTCCCAAGCAGAAATTGACGCCGACCGAAGAAAAATCGATTGTCGACCGAATCCTTAACCTAAATACGCGAGCGTTTCCTGTTTGGCTTTAGTACGTTAAAGATATGGCCAATATATTGCTAACCTAACGCGTTGCAGAATGCGTTGGAATTAACTGGGCGTCGAGCTTTGTTAGACGGTAAAAAAAACTCCAGACGCGTTTAAATCGGAAAATCGATTATCAGCGAGTCTTATGCGAAAATCCAGAAACGTTTCGTAAGTGGTTCGAGCTTGTTCGGGCTATAATCGTAAAGTACGGTATCGCAGAAGAGGATATTTACAACTTCGACGAGACTGGATTTTTGATAAAGCTTTTTATGGCAACGGGTATGGTAATTACCAGTGCCGAAAGACGTAGAAAACTTAAACAAGCGTAATAAGGGAATAAAGAATAGGTTATAGTTATCCAAGCTATTAATTCCCAAGGTTAGGCTGTGCCGCCATTTGTTATTATAACGGGGAAAAATTATCTTGGGTCCTGGTACCGCAATAACCCATTGCTAGTAACCGATTGGAAGATCGCATTAAGTAATAATAGCTAGACAACAAATAAATTAGGTTTCGAATAGATCCAGCATTTTGACAAATATATTCGGATACGTACGAAAAGTTCCAAACGTTTCCTTATCCTCGACGGCCATAAAAACCATTATTCGATAAAATTCGAAGAATTCTGCGCCAATAACAACATTATTACGCTTTGTATGCCCGCGTATTTTTCGCATCGACTTTAACCTTTTGATATATCTTGTTTTTTTATTTTGAAACGCGCTTATTTGCGGTACATCGAAGACTTGATGCGACGCCATTATACTTACATTACCAAAGAAGATTTCCTCGCCGGCTTCTACGACGCGTTCTAAGCTGCTATGACGTCCGATAATATCAAATCTGGATTTGCAAAAGTTGGTTTTGTTCCATTCGATCCCAATAACGTTCTTTCCGAATTGGAGGTTCCAGTTGTGCCTACGCCGACCGTCTTCCCGCTAACCTCCGCCGGTTCCATTCGTTCCCCGCCCGCGAAAACCCTTAGGAATATCAAGGAAGTAACGCGGCAATCGCGTTATTTGCAAAAGAAGATTAGAAACTAACAGGGTGGCTCGTTAACTAAAATAACTAAATCGGTTTATTTCTTAACTAAAAGTCACTTATTAGTTCTGCACGAAAATGTTCTTTTTCGGGAAAAAGTTACCTAATTGCGCGTAACGAATTACATCTTAAGCAAACGTCGCAAGATTAAAAACAAACGTTTTTAAGAAGGAGGAATACTTATTATATAAGAAGGATAAGTTTTTCTGGCCCAAAAAGAAGGGGGTAATAAACAAATGTAGCTAGCAGCAGTTGGGGGGGGTCGTCGCAAAAGGGTTAAAACAAAGGAACGGAAGTGTAGCGTTTGCGGCAAGCCTGGGCATAATGCGCGTACGTGTGTAGAAGTTGTAAATACGTCTAGCGAAAAAGAATCCGATTGATTTTAATCAATGCGATATGTTATTGTTAAGTTATTTGAATTTGTTGCTGCGGAATGCCAAAAAGTGTCCCGTTCAATCGTGTGTCCCGTTCAACCGTGTGGGACGTTATGTTAAAAAGAAATTTAAACTTCCAAAAAAAGCCAAAAAAGCTTTTTAGTTATTTAAAAATAAGATTATTAAAGCGCTAATAATAAAATTGTCCAACGCTGACAGAAAGAAGCGCCTAAAGATAAACGCCTTAAACTATGCCTTAAGCGCAGTTTTGGAATAACAAAAAATAATGAGAAATGGTACCTAATAGCTTATTATTCCAAGGCCCTTTAAAACGCAAAGCTCCGATACAAGATTTACGATAAAGAACTGCTAGCAATTATTAACGCTTTTAAAAAATGGGAACCTCTTTTTAGCGGAACCAAAAAGCCTTTCGATATTTACTTAAATTACAAAAACCTTACCCGGTTTATAACGACTTAAAAGCTAAACAAACGCTACGAAACTTGGATAATTTTCTTATCGAAATATAATTTCCAAATCCATTATATTAAGGGAAAAAAAATATCTAAGTAAACATTTTAAATCGTAAAGGAAATTACGACTTTAAAGTTCCAAAACGTCGAATACAAGTGCTGTAATAGATTAAGGACGGTATTTTACGGTTATGTAAAATACTAAAGTAACCTACTCCAAAACTTTTGACAAAATTCCGAAACTCCTATAATAAAGAAAAACAAAAAAAAGTGCAACAATTAAATAAACAACCTGAAAACTAGCTATTATATTATGGCAAAATCTACATCCCTCGAAACCAACAAAAACAATTCGTCAAAAAGTTCTACGAAAATCCATTACACTGATATCAAAGTATCTTCAAAACCACTAAACGATTGCAGGGAAAATACGACTTTCCAGGACTTCGACGAACTGTTAAACAGGTAATTAAAAATTGCAATATTTATAACAAGGCAAAAGCAGCCCGACATAAGCCCTATGAACTTTTACAGCTTACAGATATTCTAAAAAAGGCTTGGAATATTATTGCTTAGAATTTTATTACCGATTTACCCCTATCAAAAAACCCCGTTACTAAAGTCCAATATAATGGAATATAGGTAATCGTTAACAAATTCACTAAGTATAGGTACTTCCTACCTTTTAAAGAAAACGTAACGGCAAAATAACTGGCTTACGCCTTTATCCGATACTATTTCGATAAGTATAAAATACTAGAAAAAATCATTTTAAATAAAAACAAGCTTTTTATATTAAAATTTAGTACTAGCTTTTTTAAGCAGATAAACACCAAGCTTAAATTTTTTTACAGCATATTACTTACAAACAAATAAACAGATAAAACGTTTTAATTAAATATCAAAACAATATTTAAAAAGTTATATCAATTACCAGCAAAATAATTAGGTTAAACTTTTTTTATTAGTCCAAATAATTTATAATACCTTTATTAACGAAGATATGGGTATTTCTTCCTATACAGCAGTATATAGTTACCAAGCAAAAACTTAACGGCCAGAACAGCTACTAAACGAAGCTCCAAAATTAACCGCGAAAGCTTTTCGAGCAGAAACGGTAGCAGCTAAAATCCAAATAATACAAGTCCGCTTACAAAATAAGTTACGATTTCTTTAACAAAAGATAACCCAGTATTATAATAGGAAGAAAATTAAGGAACTAATTTTATCGAAAGGAAATAAGGTTTATTTATTACGCCAAAAACAAAACGCAACTTCGAACATTTTCCAAATTAAAACAAAAAGACTTAATAATAAACTTAATTTTAAAAAGCTTGGTCCGTTTAAAATCGATAAAGTTATTTCCAAAATTAACTATCGACTGTTACTACCTAAAACGATAAAAATATACTTTATTTTCTATATTTCT
Source organism: Monosporascus sp. mg162 (assembly GCA_004155945.1). NCBI lineage: Eukaryota > Fungi > Ascomycota > Sordariomycetes > Xylariales > Monosporascus > Monosporascus sp. mg162. The sequence continues at coordinate 111,491 of QJNY01000133.1, forward strand.
TTACTTAAACCAGTATTTAAGAACGCCCCGTTAGAAACTAATCTAGAAATCGAAAAGAACGACGATAAGTACGAAATTAAACGAATATTAAACTTTAGGATAATTAAAAATAAGGTCCAATATTTAATCAAATAAAAGGATTACCTATACGAAAAAAATACTTAAAAATTTCTTAAGCACTTAACGAACGCGAATGACCTGGTTAAAACGTTTTATCGCCAAAATCCTAACCGACCGTCTTTAACGCGGCTAAGGTTGTAAGGGATAACGGCCTAATACCTAAATCCAGCCTTTCGGCGTCCCAATCGAAAGAAAGCGATATTTCCGTTATGGCATTAATCTCGTAAGCAAACCGAGCTTATTCTGCTTTCATACGATGTTATTCTTTTTCCGGTTTTTTTTAATTAATTTAATTTTAAACCTTTTTTTAACATTTTTAAAGCTTTTTTTTAAAAAGGTTTTGTTAAAAACGTAAGCGCTTTAATTTCCCAATAAATTCCTTCGTTTTTTTTTTCCGCCGCCTTTTAGTAAGCCAAAAATTTATCTTTAAGTTTTCGCTATTTTTTTTCAGGCAAAATCGTACTTTATTTACCTTTTTTAACGAATTTATAATTAAAACATTACAAGAAGAACGCTGGCGACGAATACAATAGCTGCAACTTGAAAATTCGACTGCAAAAAAATAACCGGTTTCCTCGAAACGAACGTAGTTAGAATATAGAAAACTTTTCGTATTAAAATTTTTAATTAAATTAACACAGTTATCTTTAAAGTTTCGCTGGCTTAAACGAAGGTTTTTTTTTGTTTCTGCGCGTAATTTAACATGTTAAAAGATTAGCTGAAAAAGTTTAAAAAGTTAAACTCCGGAAAATTTCCTACCGTTTTATCTTTAGGATAAAGATTTTAGAAAAAGGGAAATAATATTACGAATTAAGACTTATTTTCCTTATTTAAGCAAAGATACCCTACGGTTAAACTTCGGATATAAGTATCTTAGCATTTTAATATAATTTAAAAAATCTGATAAATTTAAACCAGATTATACAGATTTAGCAAATCCACGACATACTTATAAAAAACCAAAGGATATATAATAGATAAATTTCTTCTGTAAAAAGCACCTATTTAATTTCGCTCCTTAACTATTAATCTAAGTCTTTAATTAAAGGCGTCGTTTTTCGATTAAAGGAAAAGTCCGCAAATTTCTTTAACGAACAAACTACTGAATTATTCTTCGCTTTATTGTTACCTGCAAATCAAAAACCTCTTTCGGATATTAATTATATTTCTAGGTAGTTGTGCAACAGGTTCGTTACAGGAGCATATATATTTTATGAACTCGGTAAGCTGGTCTTTCGAAAAAAAACCTTCGATTAAGGTATTATTGGTAATTTCGTATACGTTAAACGCTTTTTTTATTAATGATTTATATCGAATGCGTAACTTTTGTAAAAAATAACGTAAATATATAAGTATTATATATATAAAGGATAAAAGGTTTGAATAAATAAAATTTCGGTAATTTTTGATATAATTGCGTTATTTTATTTAAGAATTAACGATCCGTTTTTAAGGTTATTTGCGTTATATATATTCTGTTAATATTGTTAGGTTAATAGATATGTATAAATATAAGTAGGAAGTTTATTTATATATAGAATAAGGTGGAAACGGAAAGAAATTACCGTTTTTTATTATATAAATCGGTTGTTTCAGTTTAATTAGCATGTATCTTCTAGATATAACTAGTTATCTTCTGATTTTTATAAATAAGATAAAAGCGTTTCGAAAATCGATAGGATTATTCTTTTTTAAAACCGTATATCCCCTGGAAAATTTTTCGATAAACGTTATAGGTACCGTCGATCGTGTCTTTATTTTCGTTAACTGTATTTAACGAGATCGAACGGCGTTTATTATACGGTATATGTTTTAATTTAGGAAAGTTTAGGAACTTTTGCTTATTTTGCTTATATAACGTATTAATAAAAATAAAAAATAAATTCCAGATAATATTAATTACGAACTAATAGAACGTATTAAGTAGTATTAGATGTTATTGTAGCGTTTTGTAGAATTATTTTATTTTATAATGTTAATTAGGACGGAATATAGATTGCTTTAGTTTTTTTTAGAGATACGGTTATAACGACGGGTAAAGGCGGTAATAAGATTACGTATAACGGAATCGTAACGAAACGTTATATTACGAATATAATTTTAAATATTAAAGTTATCGTATTAAAATACGATATTATTCTGTTGTACCTAAACGTAAAGCGTAACTTGTTTTAATTAAAACTTTATTATTATGAAGAAAATAATGCGATTACTTTAGCTGCCTTTAATAACCGGGTTATATTTTTGTTTAACGTATAATAACTTTTATAAATATTCAGCCTTTTTAATATATCGATTTTATTCCGCGATATACCCGTAGATAATAAAAATTTGCCTAATAAATAGAGTAGATAACTACTGTTGATCTTGGAAATAACCTTAATCATAATAATTAGGATTATAAAAAAAGGATGCGTAAAAACGTCCGGTTTATTGTCGTAACAAAACCGTTTCGCTTTCCGTTTCGTATTATACGACTGCCATTTTTTCCTTGAGTGTATAATTACTTGGTTTAAAAGCTTGAACCAATTAGGAGTTAGCGTTTTTATCGATTGTTTACTTTCGTTTAAGGTAATATGGATTACTTTAACTTCGAATGATGGATTTTCCGGCGGGCGGCGGAATTTAAGCTCTTTTGCGAAAGTTATAAGCTTTTCGTATAGCGTATTATGTTATTTATTTATGATAGAGTTTTAATTAATAGGAATAATAAATTCCTGGCAATTTTCGTACGTTAATAACTTATTGCGCATTCGTTTTTTTAATACGTTGATTAAACGGTAAATCCGAGCGGTTGAATTATAAGATCGGCTTGTATTGTTATAAAGGATTTAATTGCGAATAAAGCTTTCGAATTTATTTTCCGTCCGTTGCTGTTGCCAGAATGCTAACGTACGTTTACGTATATCTTATTCCGTTGGGTTCGCGCGATAAAACTGGAAGAATTCGGATTCGTCGTATTTTGAAAAGGGGGATGATGACGTAACGTGTTCGGGCTGTAGCTGATGGATGCGTTGATGTTTAGGAGTAGTAAAAGGGTTTTGATTAGGTGTGAAGACTCAGGTCATAATTCGGGGTACCGCTGTTATTCTCTGATTGATCTTTGGTATCTGTATGTAGGAAGGTGTGGGAGGTGTGAAGGTCTAGCTACGTACATACAAATAGTGGGGCTAACGCGCCCACCCCACCGTTGCTCTAGGGACCCCCCCCACCAACAACAATTCCTTTTGCCACCATATCCTAACATTAGGACTAAAATGGAATTGATGATAAGCCATGACGTAGGAAATCGTATAAATATATATATAACTATAAGAAACGTTTGGTTGTTGAGTTATTACAGCTTTTTATTTTTTTAAAGAAGCAAATTTACAGAACCAGCTTTTTTTTCGCATAATTATAACTTAGGCCTCGCTGGTTCGTTACGGGAATTTGGGGTTTGATTGGTTAATTTTTAGCGTTGTGGAGCGGTACTTGAGTGACTTCGAAGAAAATGGAGAACGAGCCAGCGAGGCCTGAGCTAGCTGAGGTAAGGTGTAGTGGCTAGCTGACAATAATCTTGAATGGGTCAGATCGGAAATTTAAAAGATCTTTTCCGTATAACGACGCCTTAGTTCTTCCTGCTGTTGCAATAGCTTTAGGATCATACGGAATTTGGTAATACCCGTTATACCTCTGCTGCCCAAAGGCGGTAACTGCTTTAGGGTTAGGACTTTGGAGTGGATACGAATGATATATCGTAAGTCTCTAGTTTTATTTATGTACTGATGTACACGTTGTCAATAGCCATTAGGCCATTAAGAAGCTTGTCGTTCAGGCCCTTATTTTTCAAGCATCTAACCACCTATGATCAAAAATATCATTGACTAGTTACAGCTATTTATAATAATATTCCCGAATTTGTATATAGTCGTAACGAGCTATACTATATATAACCTTTTATAAACCTTATATTAATAGCAATCGTTTTTAGAACTAAATTATTCGTCGATTAGTAGATAGTTAACATATGTCGGCAAGGTGTTGCAATTCTCCAGACTGGGCGGGGACTCCTGGTTGCTGTCTAATTTGTCCTACAACTGGGGGTGGGGGAGCAGCCACATATAGTCTTCAGCTCCTTTGTCCTTGCAATTCTAGGGCCACAGACAAGACACGTTTGTTCCTTTCAACATCCTTCCAACAAACACCACAACTGCCGACAACATATTATTAAAAATTAATTACGTACAGTTACCTACAGGGAAAAAAAAAAATCGAATTAACTAAGCGTAGGTGGAAAAACGACGCTACGGGTAGCCGTGGGTGAAAATTTTAACGTTGGTGGGTGGTTAGTGTAAACCCTATCTTCGTGACAACATCCATGACAAGCAGGCAGTAGCCAGCGGGTGTCCCCCAGTTACATTAAGAAGTATTATGTGTATCTAAGGAACTTGAGTCGTTAGCGACCAGCTTGCTGTCATCACACATCTAGCACGATCGCAGTGGCGAGCTTCGCCTTCCACTTCTCTGTTGACAGAGTCATAGTCCAATTCGCCCGACCCAATAACTTGATGCGACTACATCTAATTAGGGGCGGCTGATATAGCCGCCAGAGTCCTTGCGGCCGTACCCACTCGATCCGCCACAATTATATCCACTCCGGCTTGGGCTTGCAGCTGGATTGCGAGAATTAGTTGGATGCGTTACGATCGAGGAATCTTCTTTTTAAAGAGGCAAGACCTACCTTTATCGTCTCAGGTTCATTGTTCAAACCTCCATAAGTCGCGCATATCAGCCCCCTTGCTTTCACGAAGCCAATCAATCGCGGACAGAGTAGCAGTGCTTCACAAGCAAAAACCACACCGGCAAGATTCCACCGTCGCGCAAACTGCACCGCCACTTGCAGACTCGCGGCGCGGACCTCCATGTCCGACATGGGCACCTTGCCGGCGTTGGTGATGAAGAAGACAGGATAAACCTTCTGCTTCACTGCGAGCAGGATGCAGATCTCAGGCGTAAAGGACGAGAGAATGATGTGTCGCTCACCACCGTAACGGTGAACATCCTCGAGCACGGCGTCGACAAAGGTGTTAATTTCGATAGCGACGGGGGCGACGCCGGCGTCGACAGCTTCGTGGAGACGGGGGTACTCTGTACCGCGTCAGTTACTTGGTTATCATCGCTTTTGCCAGCAGACGGGGATTCGGAGAGAACCAACTAATCTCAATATCACACCCAATATCCTGTGGCAACTCGACGAGAATCTCCCTAAGCGTTGCAAACGAGTCCTGGATGAAGTCTCCACGCGTATTCGGCTTGAAACCTTTCTGCTTGAAGTCGACTGTGTGTTTCATCCTATCCCGGATTTGGACTGCGCCCGCCTCAAATTGGCGACCCAGGGAGCGAGAACGTGGTCTTCCCGCCTCCTTTCCGGAATGGACCTTTCCAAGGACTGAGAGGGGGTTGCCGTGAGGGGATTGGAGATTGCTGGCATGTAAAAACTGGTCCAGGGTTATATCGTGGATGGGAACATCTGTTCCTGATTCGCTCAAGGAGAAATCATGAAATGCTACTGCCTTTAGATCTCGCGTGATTTGGATGTCGAACTCGACAAACGATGCACCAAGCTTAGCGGCGGAAAGAAAGGACTCGAGGGTGTTTTCCCCAATTTGGAGATGTTCGTGTGTCTTGACATTCTGCCCAGCCCCTCGATGGCCGACGAGAAGTGGAGATCCGGGGACGTCCCCGACGAGGCCCACAGAGCGAGTTGTCTGAAGATGCGGAAACGACTTCACGACCAGAAAGGTGAACGTTACCGTTCCTACCATGCCCATTGTGTCCTTGTCCAAGATAGGAACTGTTTGTTCTCGGATGAGGCTCTGGCGCCCAGCTCCAAATTGGTGACTGTTGCTCTCCAAGAGAGCCGTTCCGCTGGCAACCAATAGTTCCCTATCGGGGACCCCTGCTAAGCGGATGATGTTGAACACCAGGCATGGCTCCACAATACCAGAAACGAGAAATACGAAAGGGTCGTTGATTTGGTCGTCCAAGATCGGCAGTGATACGCGTTGAGACTTCGATGTTCCCAGCGCTGAGACCTCCAATGCGAATGACATGCCCTCGTACTCCCCAGGGGTATGCACCGAAGAGCAGTATGAGAGGTCGACCCCGGCTACCACCCGATTTTTGCGGGTGGTACCTAAGCTAGCGGTGATGATCCTCTCGTCGTTTCCGCAACGAACGCTAGCATGCATGCTTTTATGCGCTAGGCGACTTGCAGGTCCACCCATCCAGTGGCATACATCGAAAGTCTCGAATAGGTCAGCCACCACCAGGTGACCTTTGAAAACTGCGTATTCTTTCGCAGTCCAACCGAGGCAGTCTGTTCTTTCTTGACTTAGCCCGGCTTTCAAGAGGAGCTGAACAATGTCATAATGACCATCCGCGCATGCAAAAAATAACGGAGTCCAGCCTCGCGAGGTGTTGGGAACATCGAGCTCGGCGCCTTCCTCGGACATGGCTTGGAGGACGAGTGCCGTGTAGTCGACACGCCCTACTTGGGCTGCCACATGGAGAGCAGTTTCACCGCGGCTGGACCGACGGCAAAGATCTGCACGGCCATGTAGCAGACAACGGACTATCTCATCGTTCTGGTTCGTAAGAGCCATGGTGAGAAGGTCCCCCATAATAGTCCTAGCGAGTGACACTTCGCCGGTGCCATTGCGGGTATTTATGGAGTCGATCAGATACCTTGCGGCTAGAGCGTGGTTTCCCATCACGGCAAGATGCAGGGGCGTCAGCCCTTCGTTGTCGGTCGACAATATTGCCTGGACTGCAGCATTGGGACCGGTAGGACTGTCCAGCAACTTCTGGATGAGCTCCTGACAAACCTCAAGCAGTCCATAACTAGCGGCATGGTGAAGGACAAACCGTCCAAAGCGGTCCTTCGTCTGGGGCGCTTGAGAAGCCCAGTGGTCACGGACTTCAGTGTTGGAAAGTGTGTATTTCCGATATACCTCTGTCGTCCTCGAGCTGAAGTTCAGCTTTTGTCTTCGCCCGATGGCGGTTGTCCACCACTTAAAGGCATCTTGCTCAATCGTTGTTCGCTCAGATGAAGGCAGCAAGACTAACAACGCTTCGTACTGCGCGGGCATGCGAACAGCTGAGAACTTCAGCAAATCGCGCAGGATATGCAGGGAGTTTTGTTTCAATACATCTTGTTTGGTGTGAGTGGATATAAACAGTTGGATAACGGGATCAGCATCGCCAGATAGGAAGGCTTGTTGCAGAGCGTTTGCGGAAGCCTGGGGCCACGAGCTTTGACGAAGTGCATGGGCGAGATACAGAGATCTTCCCTTCGCTCGTTCGGGCGGGGCAAGACCGCCACTTATATCGGCTATCAAGCGGGCGAGTCTACTGAGTCGGTCGAAAAGTTTGGTTTCCCATGCTGGCCGTAATGCTTGCCACCGAGACTGGATGTTGCGGTAAGTTGGACTGTCGGCTTGGCCATATCGCTCTAACTTGGCGAGGATCCTTCCTATTGCATCTGTGTTGAGCTTTTCGAACCATTGGAGCTTCTTAAGGTCCTGCTGGAACTCGGAGAACGCATCAAGGAGAAGCGTTAACTCGAAGGGGCATATTTCGACGGCGCCTGGAATCGCCGTCGGTTCCACGCCCAAGCCGAACACCCCGCACAGCTCTGCCTCGACGGCACTTAAATACTTGAAACGCAACTGCAGGAATGCATCTAGGGCAGAAATACTGGTGTCTAAATGCTTATAGACTTCTGCGGCGCCGTTAGCGCCCATCCAGGAGAGAGACGAAGCGGGCACTTCAGAGTCCTACCCAACCATGCCGACAACTTGATGAAGCATTTCAGCAGATTATAGTCGACGTAATGCTCGTTCCATTCTGGTATGAACCGCCGGTGCAAGTCCTGGCCGAATCTCATGGTTGGCGGGGCCAGCTTTTCGAGCCTGTTGATCGGATTCAGTGAACTTGGAGAGAATATCGGGCGGCGCGCCAAATTCCCCTTCTGGGGTCTGGGCTGGCTGCGGCAGGGGGACACGAATTTGTGAGACAGTTGGCACTCGCACAACTGGTCAATCTATTCCGCTCTGGTCACTTCGAGACCCGCTGATTGCTCAATCCTGCCCCGAGCCCCCCACCTACCATTGTCTTTCACTCCCTCCCTCCAATTCATTGTCCTTTGAGGTGCATTTGAATTGTCAAGCGTCACGATGGACCCGTTGTCTCTTGCCGCTAGCGTCATCACCGTGGCGAGTCTTGCCGCTTCCACTGGCTCAGCCATTTCAGAGCTGCGATCGCTTTGCAAAGGCCTTCCAGGACGCCTACATGCAGTCAGCAATGAGGTGGCCGACCTCGAGCTAGTCCTTACGGAAGTCGCGACGCTACTACGGGAGCGAGCCACTCTGCTAGGCTCGCAACTGTCGCTAGGAGCTATTCCCGACCTCTTAACACAGGCCATAACCAAACTGAAGGAGCTTGACGCCATTCTCGACCGCCTAACCGCCGCATCTGTGAAGTACAAGGTGCCCCTCGTCAGAGCCAGCATCTGGCGTAAAGAACAGGGCCGCCTGCAAACGCTGCAGGATGATATCAGGACCGTCAAATCCAGCTTGAATATTTTGCTCGGTGCATCCAATTCGTCTGGCCCGCCACGGTCCATCTTGGTAGTCGGTTGCTGACCAAGGCACAGTAAGGATATGATGCGAATTCGTCTGGATATTCAGGAAGTGTCTGCTATTACCGTCCGATCCGCAACGCAATCCACAGAGGAACACGTTGCGCTCAGCGAAATCTTTCTGAATACCATGGCGAAAATCGATGAGCGCGTTGCGCGCGTCGAAGAGCTCATCAATGCACAGTCCGAACAGCTCCGCGCCAGGCAGTTATCACAAGTCGGTCCATCGTACACGTTCCCCGCGCGATCGGGAAACCAACCCCCACCCCAAACACATAAGGAAAGTGCAATCCCGTCCCGAACAGGAGATAGCATCGGTCTCCGCGTTCGACCGTACGTCGCGACATGTCACTCCGGTTGTCCATGCTCCTGCCATACGCCGCACCGATCTGCAACTCCGGCTGTTTTGAACAGCATCCTGGGTCGTCTCTTCGTCGGCTACTCCGGGCTGCCTATCATCAGCCCGAAATGCGATAACGATGAATGCCGGGGAGCTCGAGCGAAGCAAGTCAGTATGGAGTACTGGTTTCCAACAAGTATCTGGTCCACCATCGTCCGAATTCAGGTGGGAATAAGCCTAAACAGAGGCCCGTCTTTGCACCTGGAAACGTTGAGACTGGTACCCGATTCTTCTCAATGCGTCAGCTACGCCCGGGCTGGAAATATCAGTGGTCTTCAGTATCTCTTCAGACACGGGCTGGCCTCCCCCCGGGACGTGAGTAGCAGCCGTGGGTACACCCTGCTTAGGTGGTCTCTATACGCCAAGCAGTATGAGGCCGTCGAATTTCTTGTCCGCGCAGGCGCAGACCCCGACTACCGACCGGTCGCCGCGACCGACAACAGCCCGCGTATCAAGGCATGCCATTTCTTGCTAGAGGGCGGATTGTCTAGAAAAGCAATCAACGCTCTAAGGACCATCACGAAAGGGAGCGATTATCTTGACGACTTTATCGACAGCTCCAAGTTTACGAAAACCCACAAGATCGTCCTGGGGTTGTCGCTGCAAAACCTGGAAGAGGAACTCCTACTTAACCCGGATGATATCAACTTGCAAGACGCGATGGGTCGTACACCCTTGGCTTGGGCAGCAGCCAGGGGAGACGCGCAAGCAGTGGCTACTTTGCTCAGCCATGGTGCTGATCCCAACATCATGGACATCCAAATATCAGGCCCGCTGTCCAATGCAGCAGCTCAAGGCCATACCACCTGTGTTGAGCTCCTTCTGGAAGCAGGTGCGGACCCTGACCCGCCTCGGCCCGAGGGTATCAAAAAAGGGAGCCCCCTCAGTGTTGCATCACGAAACATCGAAGACGCAACACTTCTCAAGAGACTTCTCGACTTTGGCGCCAACGTCAACGCCCTCACCGCCGAGGATCACACGCCGCTCTTTCATGCAACAAGAAATGACAATACTAGCTTCGCCATCATTCTTCTCGAGCACGGCGCCAATATCAATGCCGTGTCAACCACAGGCGAGACACCACTTACCACAGCCATCAAGTACAACAGCCACAACACCCTCCGCCTCTATCTTGACCGCTGGTCCGAATATGCCGTCTGTCCCCGTCTCAAGGGACCTAACCTTCTTGAAATCGCAGCCCTCTACGGCGATTGCGAGACCCTCGCCATCCTGGCTAGTGCCGATCATCTCCGGTCAAAGCATGACCAGGACTACGCGCTAGCGGATTTTAAGACACTCCTTCGCCAGCGGGTGGACGCAACGGAAGAGCTAATTAAGGCATTTGACGAACTATTGACCGTCATCAACATGGCACCAGATCCAATAAAGGGTGAAGAGGGGCAGCTCGAGTCTGGTTTTCTCTCCCGCCTCATATCACGTTCCCATACCCTTGAAGACGTTTATGTTGGGCAGAATGTCGTTGACGATGAGGATTCAGATGAAAGTTTCCAAGATGCCGTTGAAAAGTTGGAAATAACAGTGGTGTAGAATGGTAGGCTGATCTTGATCGGTACGTTGAGTTTCACATCCGGTCGATTCTCAGCTATGTTTTGGTTCTTCCGTACGCCATTTACTCTCGGTTTACACTGTCGTTAGCTGGCGCAGAGGTGAGGGCTACCTCTTCTCCCCACAATTGAAAAGGTCGAACTATACCCCCGGGACTAGCCAACCACGGTTGCTGTCCCGACCAAGTACGGCCGCGCCGCTGTGCGTGTATCCAAATTCGTCTGGTCTTGTCTGCACCTATGAGACCCTGACATCACATACTGAAGCATATACAACCGAAGGAGAGCTTATTTATCAGGTTAACCTCTAGTAAGTCCTATCTAGAAGGAATAGATGGTGATACTTCCTTATACACATAGAAAAGCAACTGCAGCTAAGAGAGAAAGCTATCAGAGGTAGTCGTTGGTGGTGCGATAAGGGGTGCAACAGATGGGCAGACATATATGGGTCTTCGGCTAGGTCCCACAGCAACACTTACAATAACAACATATGACAGAAATACAATTATCAAAACATCAGAATACTCTTGACAACAACGCAACGATATTTCGTAAATAATTAACGTATTAAGAATAGGAACACTGGCAAAAACCCGGACAAGCCCAACTTGCCCAACCATTATGCTCGCACAGGTTATTTTTGGGCTGCAAATTACGGCTCCTCGTACCACTCATCAAACCTGTCCTTATCCAAATAATACCAGGTGCCCTCTCTCTCACTCCACTTCCAGTAGTCATCTGCAATCGCAGTGGGCTGCTCCCCGGCTGATATTGTGAATACGGTTAACGTAGAAAATTCCGCCGTGTAGGAACCCGTTCGATCCTATACTGAGCCATGCTTTTTGAACCGTGGGAAGTCCGGGGTTTTCGTGGAGCCGTAGGACGCTTGGAATGGGCGTCGTAGCTATGAATGCTAAAGCTTGACCTGAAACTGGAAGTAAAGCTTGTTGCGTTTCCCAAAAGTTGCCCTCACCAACCCCAGTCGCTTACCTAACTCATCTTCGCTTTACTCAGGCGCTACTCAGGAATCGCTCACGCACAACTCGGGACGTCCCGGGAAGGTAATCAAAATAGGTTTAGATAACGAGGCAGTGCCCTGCAAGCCAGTGGAGTTCCGAAAATGCAAACAGGGTTTGATGTTTGAACTATCGTAGGATGCTCCTGGTGGCGATCTGATTTCATGAATGATGTCTCGGCCTGGGAAGATAGTCTAATAACTCTGCGACTGCGCTTTAGGAAGTACAGGCGGCCTCGACCAGTCGTTAGCTACAGCCTTTTACGCATGTTATACTTATAACATCAAACAGTTAAGTAGCGCCAGCGTTGCCTATCAGGTCACAAACTATTGCTGCAGGAAGGCAAGGCAACTCAAGGTGGATCTGTGGGAATGTCAAGATCGACTAGCCGAGCTGCCTCAAAAAGACAACGAGATTCTCGTGTCGAAGATAAAGGAGATGTTCGTTGCAATCGCTAAGGCGTGGACTTGTGGATTGATAACGTCTCGGGCGATGAGAGACCTGATTTCAAGGAACGTTGGGCCAGATAAATATAGAGCAACCAACGAAGATAAACACCGGACTTACCTTTATTTTCCTTTAAAATTTCCAGTTTTTGAACATCGGCGAGGGATATCTTTTTTGAGCTTGGTCTTCCCAGTCGCTGCCTAAGACCGGAGTGGCAAGTGAGGCTCGGAAACTCGGAAAACTGTCATTACGTCATCATCTCCTTGTTGATATCAAAGTGCGCATCGAGGATATGTTCTGTTCCCACGAGTCCGGGAGGCGAAAAGAGCCTTTACCAATTGGTCTCTCAGAGGCGGAGATCCAGGTCTTGGACAGTGTTGCGAGCGCGATGGTTACGGACGGTCTTAGAAAAGCTTTGTCCCTTTCGTACAGTTGTCCGACTTATATTAACAAGGATGCTTAAACCAAAGTCAAATTTCCAAATGGAGAAGTGAGACACTTTCTGCACTGATGATGCTGGATCAATACCAACGATGCTCTCAAGAATTCTCGGAAATCATGTCCGCAGAGCTGGAAGATCGTCGAGACTGGATCTTCAAAGTTGTAATATGTGAACATTTCCCTACTCTGCGTCGGAACGTCCTCGAACCAGCTATCAGCCTTCTAAGTATGATTTGTCGCTCTAGCAAGGGATACGAACTATTCTCGGACGAGTCTGTCCAGGTCAAAATCCAGGCAGGCATTTCGCCCCGAAACGTGATGGACATCAGCAGCCGGCGAGCGGTGACAGCCGATAATGTCACCGGCATCCATTGTCTCTACCCGGATCTCATTCGAAGAGGGAAGGCTACTGAAGAAGACCTCGCATTGGTCATCCCAACGCTACTTGGTTATAAGAACCCAGAGTAAGAGCCAGGCCATAAGAAGTCAGAGCCAGAGCCAGGATATTCACACTAAGGTAGCTCTCTGCCGTCTAGGCGCGAATCAGGAAGGCGTGAGCGGGTGGTAACAGACGCGAGAACATCAAAGGCGGCTAAGGGGTTGTCGCCAATAAAGAGTTCACATTGAACGAAAAGTAGTGGATAGCACGCCGAGCCTCCACGGTAAACCAGCCGCAATCACAGGCACGGATCAAGAAGTAAATATCATTCTACGTCTGCTTCCCGACAAGGCTACTAGTCCAGATCCCCGGAACGGCGCTACGTATGTGATCCGGTGCCACACTATCGACTTCTATCACGAACCCACTTTCCATGCCTTCAGTGAAAGTAAGCATTGCGCCTTCAGGCCCCCCAAAGATAGACCTTAGACACAGTGAATAGAGCTAACCAGCGATCACCCATCGTGCGGAGTATGACTAATTTGTCTCATGCATAGCAAGTTGCAATGGCGTGATTCCCACCCACGTAGGGGTTTGAATTATCTTGCTATTTCACTACGGGCTACAGTTTCGTGTTGAATGAACATATCTGACTTAGGAAGACTCCACAACTATGTCACCGTAAAGCCCGTATGGACACAACAGCGAGGAAGGAAATTCAGAAAGTCCCAGAATGGGCAGCAGTGCTTCCAGGATGATCCGCCCCAGAAGAGTCGGTCTCCTCGATCACGGTCACGTCACCCGGCGCGAACAAAATGCCTACGGAATTTGCGGCCTCAGCATCGATTTCCTCCGGGGAAAGCAAGGGGTTGTCCACCGAGTCGCAGGGCGGGCTGTTTTCGTGAACCGTATACTATTGGTGACATAGATGGGATGTCGGAAAATGGTGTAGTGGCCCTCCCCGTTCAGCCGGAAGCTTTGATGGATGGAGATCTTGTGGAATTATCAACACCCACCCACGAAAAGGCCATCATTTCAGGGTAGAATGGGGGGAGGCGCCTACATTGTATTGACCACGGTCACTGTTGGCGGAATCTTGCGGCCCATCGCCGATTAGGAAGTCCGGCCAAGTCCACTTTACGTGCTTGACCGTACATTCGGGTTCAGACAGCATGATATCACCCAGGCTATAGTTGTTCGCGGAGGCAGTGCCATTGGTTATCGTGAAGTTCCTCCCGGTGTCATAACTGTACAACAAGATAGTAATGCTGGGCTTGTCAGAGAAACCTCATACTTATCCCCCCTCCAAACCAGTCACCCCTTTCCCTTTCCCTCCAATAAACAACCGGGTTAGCAACCACTCCCTCTTTCAATAGCCGCCCGGATTTCAATGGTTAATATGCGAGCAACGACTTGGGTTTCAAGCCGGCATTGCTCGAGCCATTGACCGATGCTCATTTCGGGGACTTGTCGGGGCGTCATCAGTGGCTGGCGACATCTGAAGGTGAGATATAGGAGCAGGTACTCGACTGATTGGGGAGCATGTCGTTGGGTGCGAATCAGTCGTCAGCAATGGGCACGTTATCAAGTAAGTTCGGGTCGATGATTCTTACCTAGTCGGTTGGCAAGACTTGCAAGGGACTGTCTTAGTCAGTGCCACTTGGGCACCACAAGCCCCAGCATCGCGTCAAGATGCAGTCCCGGCGCTGGGGTACCCCTGGAGTGCCCCGAAGGGTTGCCAGGGGCCCACGGACTCGGCGAGCCGTGGTGCTGTTGCGACGCCGCCGAAGACGCAACAGCAGCCTCTAGGACAGTTGCAAGCCTAGGGCTCATCAAGAGCTGGGAACGGGTCGCTCGCCCCTTTATGCTCCTGGATTGACATGTCATGCGGACGATTCTGACACGTCCGCAGACATTGCCAACAGGTCGAGTTCACAAATCAACTCAAGCCATTCATCACAACGTCTGTTGGTTTCTTCGATTAAGGACAAGCGACCCCGAATCTCCACCAAAGCGTTCAGTATAGCGACGAGAAGATTGGGAACATCCGACCACGAAGCCGAGGTCCTATTCGCAGAGGCAGTTTCGGGGCGCTCCTGCTGCCTGCGAGACAAGACTGATGAAAAAATCGCCCAGAGCCAGGCGAGGAAAGATCCAGCTATAGGAAGTCCGGACAAAAAATAGCCGACAGAGCCCATGAGGGCGAGGATGGCCACAAGGTCCATCACGAAGGGGGGAGTCAATAGAGCAGTCAATGTGTATTGTGTCAGAAAACCAGTTGAAAAATTACGTCTCTTTGTAGAGAGAACAAGAGAACAGAAGAGTATCCGGACAGGCGGCATGATTTTGTGTCTGGCGTGTTTACCATCCTGCGTGAAAGAGGGAAGGCACAGATTGCTGAATGGGCAAGCGCTCGAAAGTTGAGGAAGGCTCTGTCTAGCGTTGGTCAGAACCCTTTTCTAGATGCAAGATTGGGTCCCTCCTAACTGCCGTTTTACCTTCGTTCGAGTCAAGACGCCTTCTGTCAATACAATGAGCCGAAAATATTGTGCAATTCCAAGCTGCATGCAGGTACACCATCTCGACGACTGCAAACCAAGCACTGGTTGCTGGAGCTGAGCGACCAAAGAACTCGACCTCCACTACCATTCATCCAAGGCCCTGAAGTGGCGAAGAATACTGTCAACATTTGTCTTTCATTACCTACACAATTGTCAGCTGGGCAGGCTACAAGACTATATTCTGAATGAACGATTGCACGACGGCGAGTAGCCGCATAGTCGCAGCAACGTAAATATAGAGCTCGAATCCAAGTTGATTAATAGAACTGATGGATCGATCCCTAGTCCTCCTTGGTCCGTAAGGTGGGATTCGAACGGTTTTTGTAGTCTCCATAGCCTTAGGTTCGCCCTATGGTCGCTGTAGCATACTACCAGCTCACTGCAGGCCAGATAGCCACACTATGCTCCTGAGAACAACTCCATTTCCCTAATCCTCTTCACCATGCCTGCCACAGAAACGAGCCTCTCTTGCAAGCTTAGTTGTGGCAGGGAATAAGTGTCCATATCCCATCGTCTCCTGACTGCCCCCGGTTCATGGTAAGATCCTAGGTACTGTGCGCGTGTAATCAGGGCTGGCGGGTAATGTGAGCATCGTGTTGAAAACCTTTGCCATTTCAAGTCAAACGGCGAGCGGCAGTGGCCGAGCTGGTGATAAGATACGATGGTGACATGAAACGGCCCTCGCTCTGAATTGTCATCATCCGTTCTGCGCCGTTTAACAGTAGTTGTGAAGTCTGTCAAGCAAACGGAACATGACCCAGGGACGCTATCGCAGTTCTTCACGTCGCTGTAGGGGAGTCTGTCATCCGAAGGCGATAATTCGAGGATTCGTTTAGGAAGTACGGCGTATAGGTCCCTTGGATTACGCCTGCATTGATGTGCGGTGATATGGTGGCAGATGTAGTGTTTGTAAATACCCGCTAGCCTAAGACTGTCGAGCTGACTGTCTTGTAGTAGAAGCCGGTGTGTAACACACAAAAATAACTGGTCTTGAATGATTCGAGCCACGGAACTGGTTTCCCAACCTCACATATAAGGCAGGATCTTCGTCTCAAGCCGGCTAAGGCTAAGTCCTCGCCTAGCACCAAAGAAATGCGCATTCATGACAAGGCGAACGTGATGGAACCCGATGTATAGGTCTCCAAAGCTGTTGATGTCGGGTTTACAAGGCGGCTCCGGAGAGCTCTTCCTCCGACAGCCGGGCGCCCAAGAATACGAGAATCGGTGTAACTGCGTACAACCATGACAAAAAAAAAAAAAAAAAAAAGTTCCCGGCTAACGCTCTTTTCCAGCAAAAGGAGAAGGTTTTGCAAGCCCTGAGCATCAAGGCGGCTTTTCATGGCAGAGAAGAATGCACGAAAAGCTAGTTTGCAGGTAAGCGCCAAAGCTACAGAGGACTCAGGGGGGAGATATTCCAATATATCGAACAAGACGTCGAGAGGCTGGCTTAATAATAAGGACGTAGCTTGCGAGTCCACAGCGTGTGTCTGCCATCCAGGCCAATGACGCAAGCGTACTAGTAAGGAAGCGAAGATTTTAGCCATTTGGGAAACAAAGGAAAGAGTTAATATATTTAAGAAGTTGTATCTAGGGTGAGCAGGTATTTATTCTAGAGAACGTTGAATGCTTACGCTAACAGAATAAGACCAAAGAGATAAGGCGACAGGGAGCATTCCGTATCCCAAGTGTTAAGGTTTGCTCCAAGGTTGTATGTGACCTCACGTGGGAATATGCGCAGCATATTGTCTGGTGATTCTGTACGCTGGTGGTCACGTGACCCATAGGCAGTTAGGCAGCAGGTCATTCAGCACCCAGAATAGGTGCGTAGCGACTAGAACAACAACAACCAGAATACAGACAGTAGCTGCCACCATACACCCACGTCACTGAACCCGTTGATTCCTACACCATTAACCAACGTGTATGAGTGTAACCTATACGCCTGAGGCCTTCTTTATGACTTCCTAGGAAGTCACTCGCTTTACCAGTGTTTTTGTTCTTCCACAGTCGCACTTAAGAGTGCGTTAGATTTTACCGTTTAATACCAGTATATGGCTGCGTTAGCCTAACCTTGATGTTTATGAATACCTTAGTACCGTCGTTTATGGTTCTGGTCCGCTTTCGATGTATAATTTTCATAAATATCTATACTCCGGTGACGTGACTGATTTGCACTGAGCCCGGGCCCGCATAAAATTCTGCATAACGCCAGGCCCGATTTGTCCAAAAATAGGTGCCGCGGATAGGTATTCTGGAACCGAGCGAGCGAATGCGATATGGTTGAACCAAGGATTCCAAGTGTTTCAGACGAACGTGGGGCACTCGAGCTAAGGGCGTGTTCTCAAACTTTCAGCAAAGGCGGCTGATTCTGAAGATACTTAGGTTTTTTCCGACGAAGTATTTCTGGGGCTTGTACCCCAGCTCTCTTTATTTTTGCTGGTGGATACTATCCCCAATTTTTGGGGATGCACCCAATCAAAATTAATTACTTCAGCAACAAAATCGGTACTGAATGGATTGTGGGTCAACGGCTGATTCATTTTGATTCGTCGATATTTCCGACCTTTGTACTACGTGTATTCATGAAAAAAGGTCATTCAGCAAGCTATGCTGAAAGTTTGAGAACACGCCCTAAGAGCACGGACCCCCGAAAACGGTCCCTGCAGGTCGGTGTGCCCACGCCTTACCGTTCGTGAAATAGTGTCATGGTGCGCCCTACCTAACCAGCAAGGGCTCGGTCTTCCGCTGTCGCAATAACCCCCCCATCTTTAACATTGTTGACTTCATGAAGCTTATAGGAGATATGTTCAGCCGACTGGGATAATGCCTATCGGGCGGGAACGTTAAGTCTGTTGGATTTCGAATCTTTTCCAATAATCGAGGGTCTCAGTAACATATTGGAACACAGTCTCTTCACTTTAGGATACCTGCACACATTACGCTGCGCTGGAAGACAACTTAGAAGACTACCTAGGTACCTTTACGTGCCATGAGTGCATTGGTACGATCATGGTCGTTGGCTCGGCAGACCTGCGCCCGTACTGTGCGCCGCCCTAAATTACCCGATCTGCCAGGCGGTATAGCACAGAGGGCGCTCTCAGCATCAAGGGCTTTCAGCCAGCCAAATGCGAGTTTTTCCTCAAGCAAACTCGAGGGGCTAAAGGATATCCTTAAGGTTTCAGAAGAAGTGGAAGATGCATTGGCCACGAACAAACCCGTCGTCGCTCTGGAGTCAACTATCTATACTCATGGAGCTGTTGAAGATCTGGGATTAGAGGACATTGTGCGCCGAAATGGTGGCGTTCCCGCCGTGGTTGGCATCCTCGACGGCGTGCCAACTGTTGGCCTTCTGCCTGGCGACGTGACGCGGATGATAGAAGGATCAGCATCGAAGGTTTCAAGAAGGGATATTGCCTATCTTGTCGGCATGGTGAGGCTTCCTAGACTCGGCTTGTTTAAAAGAGACCATGACATTCTGCGGGCAGTTCTCTGACCGGTCACCAGGGCATGATGGGACATAAAATTCACGGTGGAACCACTGTAGCAGGCACAATGATTCTAGCAAGGCTTGCCGGAATCCGAGTATTTGGCACTGGTGGTCTGGGTGGTGTCCACCGCGGTGGCCAATTATCCCTGGATATCTCTGCTGATTTGACCGAGCTTGGAAGAACAAGAATGGCCGTGATAGCCAGCGGTTGCAAAGGCTTCCTTGATATTCCCAGAACTTTAGAGTATCTGGAAACTCAAGGCGTACTCGTTTCGACCTTTGCCGATGGCCGCCAGGGCGCTGTGGACTTTCCGGCATTTTGGGCGAGAGACAGCGGTGTCCGGAGTCCTTCTGTGGTCAACACCGAGGAACAAGCAGCTGCAATGATCTTGGCGCAGGAGAAACTGAACATTGAGTCTGGTCTGCTCTTCGCAAACCCCATTCCCCAAGAGTTCGCTATCCCGAGAAGCGAGATGGATGCCATCATTGAGCAGGCCGTCCGAGAGTCGACGGAGCAAGGTGCTCTCGGGAACGAAAACACGCCGTTCATCCTACGAAGGATAAGAGACCTCACTAATAAGAGAAGCGTACCTGCGAATAGGGCTCTAGTGCAGGCAAATGTAGAGCGGGCCGCCAAAATAGCCGTTGCCGTTTCCAGACTCCTTTCAGGAGACCTAGTATTATCTAATGAACCGTGAGCTGGAAGCTCCTCTGTTTACCTCCTTTGGCCTAACAAACGCGGATCAGGGAAGCAAAGCAACCACGTGCAGACATTTTTGGAGGGGCGGCTGTTTCGAAAGACAGGATTGCAGAAGTCGCGGAGGTAGGGCGATCTTCTCATAGATAATTTAGCCCTCCTGCTAGGATTATTAGTTGTCAGAGACGTCTACATAATACTGACAATGATAGACTCATTCTCGAGCGGACATCATGGTCGCCGGTTCCGTTGCAGTAGACTTAAGCTGTGACTTCACCGGCCAGAACGTCGCAAGCAACCCATCTCCGCAACTGCATACCTCAAACCCGGCACAGATAAGCCAGTCCATTGGAGGCGTTGGCCATAATGTAGCACTGGCTGCGCATCGGGTTAGCGAAAACACCAAAGTCCAGCTTTGTAGCATCGTCGGCGACGACATGTAAGTCCGTATGCCAGTTAGAGATCGCAAGTGCTAACTCGGGAAGTGCTGGTTCGAGCGTCCTCGCGTCACTACAGTCCGGTGGCATGGACACCTCGTACATCCGACGATTAAGCCACGAGTACCATCCGGCATGTCGGACTGCCCAGTACGTGGCAGTCAACGATGCCGATAAGAACCTCGTAATGGCGATGGCAGATATGGGCATCTTCACTGCCCACTCCTTCCCGACCTACTGGAACTCTGCCGTGACGGCGTCAAAACCGAAATGGCTTGTAGTTGACGGCAACTGGGCCGCCCGCGATATCCGGACCTGGGTCCAAGCCGGAAAGCGCAACCAGGCGCGGGTCGCTTTCGAACCGGTCTCCGTCGAGAAGTCCGCCCGGCTGTTCTGCAGCCCCAAGGGGCTTGAGAGCCTCGGCGTCTTTCCCAACGCCAGCGTGGACCTCGCGACCCCGAACCAGTACGAGCTGGCATCCATGCACGCGACGGCGCATCAGAACGAGTACCTGGACGACTCGCGGTGGTGGGGGGTTATTGACTCGTTCGGTATGCGGGGCGCCAGGGACCGCTTTGTGAGGCTCACCTCGGCGGGCATGACGGACGCCGGGATCCCGCAGCAGGCCGTGCAGCTCCTGCCGTATGTCCCGACTATCATCACGAAGCTGGGCAGCAGAGGCGCCCTGTTGACGACCATCCTCGAGAAGGACGACCCCCGGCTCAGGGACAACGCGGCGGAGCCCTTCATCCTCGCGCGATCCTTCAACGACGACGACTCGCGCGTCGGAGGCGTGTACATGCGCCTGTATCCGAGCGCGGAGTTGGTCGAGAACATTGTGTCCGTTAATGGCGTCGGGGACACGTTCCTCGGTGTGCTTATTGCTGGGCTGGCGCAGGGCGGCCGCGTTGAGAACCTTATCGATGTGGCGCAGAAGGGCGCCGTGCTGACCCTTCGGAGCCGCGAGTCTGTGAGTGATGACCTGGGGGCTCTGGAGAGAGAGTTAGCTGCTGCCGCTGAGTTGTCATGACATCTTGGTCCAAAATACTTGCAAAAAGGGATGCTTTCCCATCAAGAGCTTTTGCATATGGTGACAACATATATACTGCTTCACGGACGTGAGACATTCTTCCAATCTCACATCTGCAGTGTGAGGATCGCCATGCGCATGTGCTTTATAGGCTTTTATAAATACTATATGATGCTTAGTTTTCCTGCCTAGTTCGTAGAGCGTGCTATAACCCATAGCAGCGGTCAACACATAAGTTATATTTACCACTATTTACTTTTAGGTATGAACATATGGTTTTGATGCCATTCTTTGATTTAATTACTGATAAATCCAGCTATTCCCACGTTATGACCGGTATATTAAAATCTCTTCGTGATCCCCAATTTCTTCGAGCGCTATTGGGAACATGTCATTTTTCAATTCATCTTTATTGGAGTGCCAACTAGATGATGCAAGGTAAACGAGGGACAATTCAGTAGAACATAAGCATTTATTTTTACCACGGTATCCTATATACAGCCTATCTGGTTTGAATTCAAAGTCATTGGACGAGCATGACTATGTTGGCACGGGTCTGGGTTGCCTGGTGAGGGTAGCTGGTCCAAAGAAAAGGGGGGCCAATGATACAGTATATGTATCAACGTACTGTGTCAATTGTACTGTGGGCGCAAGTCTTTATCGATAACCAGAAAATTTATGGAAGCTAAACTCGATGCCAATACATTGTGTACAACACACCTCCCTTCCCGCAGCCTTGAGCACTACTTTGAAGATACAGACGCCATGCCTCCATTTCCGCCCGAGAGCGCAGTTAAGGATGACGAGTCGATGATATCGTCTGGTGACGAAGGTTCCGACTACGCAAGCGACGAAGAAGAAAAGCCCTCTTACAAACAGGTCCAGACTATCGACAAAGACTCTGACGAGGAGGAACTTGAACGATTTGTGCTTGGAGACACGGCCAATTTCCGGCAGCACCTATTTAAGAATGAGTCGCAAGTTGATGGCGAGGGCCCGGATTCCGAGGGATTCGGCGAGGAAGACGGGGAGGAAGATGGATCGGATCTTGAAGATATGGCCGATGCGGACCTCTTTGCTTTCGACGTTGGAGGAACGGAAAGTGATGGTAAACAACTTATCGCCGCACCGATAGCCCAGATCGCGCCGACCAAACCCGTCTCCAAGGATGCTCCGGCATGGGAAGACAGCGACGACGAGCGACTGACGATATCCTTGGCTAGCGCAACGCAGCTGCGGAAGCTGCGGATAAGCGAGGCAGAGGACGTCGTAACCGGGAACGAATACATTGCGAGGCTGCGACAACAATACCTACGTCTGAACCCGCTGCCTGATTGGGCTCGTGAGTCGGAAGAACGGCCAGCGAAGCGTCGGCGACGATCGTCTGCCGCTTCCGATGATTCGGGCGTATCCGACAAAGCCGACACGGATGAAGAATCCGAAGGATCAGCGCTTCCGTTAGACAAATTCCTACGCGACGCCAGCGCTTTGAGGGGAGACAAGTCGAGCAGGGCAAAGAAACTCCGTCCGGAGGTCATTGATATTCAGCGAACACGGGATATACCGGACGCTCATAAAGAAGCTGTCACCTCTCTCGCCTTCCACCCTGAATACCCCGTTCTGCTATCATCTAGTACATCTTCCATATTGTATCTGCATCACATCTCGCCCACAGCGCACCCGACGCCGAATCCTCTCTTGACTTCCGCGCAGATCAAGCAAGTAAACGTACAGCGAGCCGAATTCCTGTACCCCGAAGGAGACAAAATATTTTTTGCCGGTCGCCGTCGCTACATTCATTCTTGGGATTTGGCGTCGGGGACCATACAGAAGACGAACAAGGTCCAAGGCCATCAGTTGGAACAGAAGACCTGGGAGCGCTTCAGGCTCAGTCCTTGTGGGAGATACCTGGGACTGATTGCTTCAACTCGGAAAGGTGGAGGTATTATCAATATATTGAACACTGCCACCATGCAATGGATTGCAGCTGCCAGACTTGACAGCAGAGGAGGCATTGCAGACTTCTCGTGGTGGAGCGACGGGAACGGACTCACCATCTTGGGCAAGGGTGGTCAAGTAGGAGAGTTTAGTATGGCGACGCGGCGCTTTTTAGCCATCTGGAACGACGAAGGCTCAAACGGAGGTACTGTTATCGCCCTCGGCGGTCGGAACGGCCCCGTCACAATAGGGGCCGACCGATGGGTTGCGATCGGGTCAAGCAGCGGAGTCACGAACATCTACCACCGGCAAGATTTGATACTACCGTCTTCAGAGGACACGCTAGAGATGAAGCAACGTCCGGAGCCTACACGCAGCTTTATGCAACTCACGACCCCAGCTACTTTTCTGACGTTCAGCCCAGATGGGCAAATACTGGCATTTGGGAGCAAGCACAAGAAAGACGCATTGCGGCTGGCGCATCTACCGAGCTGCACGGTCTACAGGAACTGGCCGACGGAGCAGACTCCGCTTGGGAGAATAACAGCCGTGACATTCGGGAGGAAGAGCGACATATTGGCGGTTGCAAACGATGTAGGGAAGATCAGGTTGTGGGAGATCCGAGCCTAGCCAGTTGATTGCCCCTCAATCCAAAAACTGATAATAGATACCCATCCCAAACTCTAGCGCCCTTCCCTTCTAGATGTGTGCTTCGTGGAGGAGGCCAGCGATGTCCTCCCCCTAGTATCGATTCGTTTGGCTTAGAATATCTTGGCAAGAAGCGAACACAGAGGGCTGCCCTTCTGCAACCGCTTCCTCGGATAGATCTTGCCGGTTGATTTGGTGTACTGGGCGAGCTCGAACATGCTACGGAATCGATAGGGCCTCTCCCCTGCATTGACGGCTGCCAGAAAGTCATGAATGTTGACCCAGACGTTCTTGAGCGCCTTGTGCGTCGTCAGCTACCCAGTCAAACACCAGTGTGTACGGCCATGAACCGCATACATACCTTTCGGCATTGGGTCTTGCTGTTGAACTGCTCATCAAACCCGAGGTCCTTCATCAGCCGCCGCCAGTCCTGCAGGTCGCCGGCCCCGAAGTATTGCTCCCAGTTTCTCACGATTGCGGGCGGCGCCCTAGCCGATTGTGAAGGCTGGCCTTCGTTGCCTTTGCCCTCCTTGCGGTTCTTCTTCTTGCTCTTCTTTCCCATGGTAGCTTGGCGGCTCGCTCTTAGACTTCGTGTGAGGGCTTCCGTCTTGGAGGACCAGCCCGACGTGGTTGCCTGGCCTTGTGAGGGATAGGAGGGAAACGATCAACGATCATGGAAGCCCGGGCTCTTCCATATTTAATATAAGACGACAAGGCTCGCTTTACAAACGTGGCTTCCCCCTTGTTATGATGCATAGAGGGGGTTGGAGGGAAGTTGGATAGGGGTGGTCTGTGCGCGTATCCCCTTTGTATGCAGCTTTAGAAGTGAGGCCTACGGGAGTTCCCTTCTGCTCCCAACTCAGTATACTGAACCTTCTCCAAGAGGTCGGATAATGAGCCTTCCCCCGTCTAGCGCCATAACATCCACTGAGGTGTCTAGCTGCTCGTTGGATGCACGGCGTTGCGGACAAACGACGTTCCTGCAGGCAGCCCAAACCAAACGGCAGCCTTTCAAGGGACGTACAGAGAAAATTCTATGACTACTTTAATGAGGAGGTAGTGAGATACAAGCCCTTGGACAAAGCACGAAAGAATCTCTAGACCCTACACACATGCGACGCATTAAAGAACCATAAGCAGTATGGCTCCGCCCTCGTGTCTCGGCCAATGGCCATGTGCCAACAAGACATCTACGAACCAACATGGCCTAATGTAAAACACTTAGCTTACCATTGTGCTGCAGACTGCAGATTGCATCAGGACCCGCTTCGGTTCACAGCCTGAAGGGGATAGCAGGATGGATACCCAGAAAGCCAGTTTTCATATCCTAGGTGGGCTACCTTTTTCGAGCCTGACATGCCCCTTTCTCGGCCCTTTCAGCGCTCTACGACGTGCCCATGAGACACTGCTTGTTTCGAGGCGCAGTTCAGAGCCAAGTCTTTAACTAGAACAAAAACAAGCATACAGAATAGTACACATCGCACCACACGGCCGCATCACCTGTAGCACTGTACCTATGTAATAAGTACCGAGCTATGCTATTCATCCCTAGGCATCCTATGGAGGTGGTAATATTTGGATATCAAGAGAGTGTCATTGTAGTATGACAGCAGGGATACCTCAGAGAAATGTACCTCTAAACTACTGAGGTAGAGCTGCTCGGGATCCTCATTGATTGGTCCTGGCCTTTCCCTCTTATCCGTAGCCGTTGATAGCCCTTCCTCTTCATCCTCAGCCCTTGACTGTGTTCCTCGTAGTCCATGAACGAATGACAGGTGGAGTGTAGTTCCCGCCGATATATGGTATACCGGAGAACGAGTCGCCGCCATAATATACAAGATGACCCCGTTGCGAAGCAACCAGAATGATACAACCGTCACTTCCAGGACCTGTTCCTCGGACCGTCAGTCAAACTTCACAGAGAATGCTGCAACTGTTTCGATATACCGACCTAACCACGACGTGAATGCACCAGGTCTCTAGAACCCCCTCCCTAACGACTCCCGTTTTCGGTGCCCTCGCTGACGGTAGACAAATCCGCTCGCGTCGCAACGTACGGCGTATCGGGGTTGCCGTACGCGTCCAAGTGATACCAGGCGCCGTCCCACCAAGTGCCGATTCTGTTGTTGTTGACGTCCAGGTGCCACGACGCGCCCGCGTGGTCCCTGGCGATGCGGCGGCCCTCTTGGTCTATCTGGACGTCCTGGTATACGTGGCCGCCCAAGACCAGGCGCGGCGTGAGCCGGTTGCCGCGCGCCACCTCCCCGGCCCTGTCCCGCAAGCGTGTGAGGCTGCCGGTCTCGCTCGAGGCGCTCTCCGCGTATTGCGCCTCGTCGTCGTCTTCCCAGTACATGCCCGAGATGGAGTCCGGGCGTTCTTGTTGCTGTTGCTGCTGTCGCTGCTGTGCCCGCGCCAATACCTGCTGTGCCTGCGCCCATTCCTGCTCGGCCTGCTGTTGTGCTATCAGGTAATCCTGCTCCCACCCAAAATTCGGATCCTCCTCAGCAACTTCTTTCCCCTTGCCCTTCTTCCTCAACCTCTTAATAGGGCACCGGCTGCTGCCACTGCCGCTACTACTGCCGCCTTTCTTCTGGGAACGCCGTTTGTCGTCGCGATGGTCGTCGTCATCGCCACGGCTGGCCTTCTTCGTGTGGTGACCCATCCGGTGATGCTCGAGGAGCGAGTGGTCTCGTGTGTGGGCGGCCAGTCCGAAGGCTTCGGGAGGAATCGGAGGATGGTGGTGATGCTGGTGGATGCGGATGCAGAGACAACAATGCGAGTGCCATCTTCGTGGCCAGGGAGTGGCATTTATGTTCTTTCTCGGGTGGTATAGGTATCACCATGGCATGTCTGGTGGTCGTGGATATTCTGTGTGTGAATCGTGGTTCAAAAGCCCTGCCATTTTCTGAATCGTTGCTGCGTTACCCTCTGGGCGCGTACGACGTTGACTTCGAAGTGATTCTTGTACTGGCAATATCGCCAAGTTCATCTGGACTTTGGGCGATACCCGCTTGCTTCACTTGAGATGGCCTGCTGTCAGTATGTAGAACAGGTTCCGCTACTCTGGACAAACACACCGGCCTCTGATATGTTTACTTCTTTTGACTAAGGTAATGCTAGCATACTCCGATCCCATGATATTGTGCCCAATACACCTCTATACAGATATCCAAGTAAAAACCCCGTCTGGGTGCTGTAACAAGAACTGTTTTACATGAGCCAGCCAGTCCTGCCGGCGATCGAGGAGGTCAATATGATGCCTTCCTGGATATGTATTTTCATCTAGCCGTACTCGGCCTCCGTACCTCTTCTTTCAGAGGACTGATACCTCTTTCCGAGCTGGGCCTCCCGACCCTGTTCCCCGCACGGCTGATACTCCTCGGCTCCCGCTTGGGCGAGCCCATCAACACTCTCCGTAGACCGACCTCGACGGCTTTCTCCTCGCGGAAGCCGACGTAGCCGGCGCTGCCGAGGGAGCCGCCGTGGGGGCGGCGGGATGACGACGGTCGATCCGAGAGCGGAGACAGGGGAAGCTCTCGTTCCGACGGGTCCGGGCTCAGATCCCGAAGCTTACTGACAACGTGACTGAAGGAAACCCGGCCCTTCGCGGGAGTGTTCCCCGGCCTCGTGATGGTAGGGGGCGCGGAGAATTCGTAGTCCGATCTCGATTGCGAGAACCCGTTCGTCTCTAGCGCGCGGACCGCCGCGTCATAATCACTGACAGTGTTAACCGGATCTGCAGTCGCGACCTTTGGTTCCGAAGCCTCGCTCGATGAGTTGCCCTTACTGATTTGGTTGATGGATCCACAGGGTAATAAGACCTGGCCCGTCTCGAAACTTGATAGTGTCTCTGTTCGACGTCTTCTGTGTTGGGGGGAGCTAGACCTTGAAGAGAGCCTCTCGGGCGTCTTCATATCTTCAGACGCGGCATGGCCTCGGCGGAAGGGCGATTGGGTTACAGTCGGTTTGGTCTGCTGTGTGGTCGATGGTAAGGGAGACTTTCCTATTGGGTCATTTAAGCTGTAGGCACTGACCTCTTCTTGTCTGTCGTAATAAACGGCACTATTGTTGATGGGGCCTTCGAAATACCCTGCTTCAATACCCGGCACCTTCTCGAGAGCCTGAGGAGTCCTTAGACGGGGACCCCACGGCGTGGGCCCGTCGCGGGAAAGGGGACTTGGAGTAGTACTCCTAAGGAGAGGGGGCTCTGGCAATTCATCTGGCGTGGCTTGGATTCCAATTTCCGCCGTTGACATAGTCTGGATCCCGATTTCCGCTGTTGGCGTCTTCATATAACCTTGCTCCTCTACCCATTCCGCAGCAGTTTTCGGCTCTGTCGAGAGCAAGTCGGCATCAGATGTCTCGTCTTCACCCGCCGCCAAGCGCTTGGGCGCCAGACCGTTAGGGACCTCGTCGCCTTCCTCGGAATCGCCAAGAGATAACGTATCCAGACAAATCATCTCAATATCTTTCTCGATCCTCGTGCGGAGGCGATCCAGTGTTTCCTCCTTTGCGTTTTGGGGATTTTTCTTTTTGTCGTCTGCCTTGTCCAGGGGCTCTCGAGCCACCAGCGTCTTGTCTATGATGAAGTGGCCGCGCTTGTGTGCGGTCATACGAACAGTCATGGCATTTCGTCGCAAAATGTCTGTGACGCTGGTCTGCATCCTATCAAGAATAGCTTCGATGCTCCTTCGTGAGTGGGTGCTCGCCGGTCCTATAGTGAAAAGGAGTGGCTCCTGCAAAGCCCAGCCGCGACCGCGGAGTTCTATGATTCTGAACTCTAGATCGTTCAAGCGGCTTACCTTGCCATCCGTGTCATTCCGTATCCTTATGAAGGCTTGCTCGAGACCTTTCGTGAAGCTCTCGCAGTCTTGACCTCGAGGATGGGAGAAAAGTGTCGCTTTGATAGATACGGCCCGGCGCAGATGCTCAAATTGTGGCCCGAGATTGTTCTTGATCTCCAGGTCCAACTCTGTGCCATTGCCGTCGTGTTGTCGACAGTGCGGACACCCATCTGAGTAAGTGCAGGAGCGATGTCGCTCCTCAAATGATTCTCTTTCGGACCGAATAATCCTCTCCAAGGAAAATGAGGCCTCGAAGAACAATCTCTCCGCTGTCTCTAGATTCAGGGGCGTCGTCTGTTGGCTGCTCACCTCTACTGTGTTCTTCCACTCCACAGGTACGCGGCGATGATGTCGGTTTGTCATGCTTAGGTGGATGGTGTAGCCGGGAGTCCACTCAAAGCTTTGCGACTTCTCGAGGAAGTAAGACCGCGGTATGCACGACATTGGCTGTACTCGTCCAGGACCGCGGAAGGGATGCGTTTCCGGGCTGAGTGAGAGATCGTCCCGCATCGGGCCATCCCTCCACGCGAATCCATCGTCATGGCGCCTCAAGAAAAACCCGACGATGTGATGTGTCTCGAGAGCAATCTCACGCGCGTCGTCAGCTGTTAGGGGTGCCTTCTGATATGACTTGAAAGACCTGGTGGCCCATAGCTCAGCTCCTCGATTAATCTGTACGTCCAGTTCAAATCTCGCGGGCTTTCCGGTCCCATCCTCTTTCGTACGCTCCAGAGCGCTGGAGTCCTTGCGGGTAATCAGCTCTTCCGAGCAGTGATCCACCCGACGGAGTAGACCTTGGCATAGCTTTTCGGTGACGACGAGTGACGATGATCCTGCGTAATGGCGGCTGTATGAGAAGTCAAGGGGCTCATCAAAATGTAACGAGACTTTAATGTTCAAGTCCGCCGTATACAGCGGGGTGCACAGCTCGGTATGAGATGACGCGGTCTCAAGCCCGGGATGCGATGGCGCGGTCTCAAGCCCGGCGTGCGGTGGCGCGGTTTCATCCGCCTCGACCAGAGGTGGTACATCCCTAGCCGATTTTGTTGCTATTGATTCCGAAGCTGACTTTGGTCTTGATTCGGCAATGGACCTTGCTATTGATTCCGGAGCCGACTTTGTTATTGATTCCGGGGCCGAATGTGAAAGAGACTCCGAAGCCGATTTTGCTATCGACTCCGAGTCCCCTTGACTTTTTTCGGTTTTGAAAGTGAAGCTTCTGGTGATACCTCTGGCGATGCCCTTGAACTTCGTCGACGACTTAGACTTCCTTCTCTCAGCGGGACGGTCCATCGAAACAGTCGTAGCTTTAAGGATATTTTGTAAAAAATTGGGAACACCTTAAATCAGCTGAGTGAATTGGAGAATTCGACCATGTCTGATCACCCCATGGCATTCAAATGCACCCAGCCATCCTTTATGTTGTTTATCTTAAGTTCTAACTCTACCTTATGTGGGACTTGCCTTTTTTTCGGGTGCATCTCTTGACCACTTAATGAGTTGGCCAAAGCACCAGTCTGCCTTGTCTGTACCTGATGGGTAAAACGAAGAAGGGCGGCTTTGACGTGTCAGCTAGCCTTCTAAGGGTAGGCACCGTATTGGGCCTTATTGCTTGGAAACAGCATGGTAGGGGACATGGTGGCATGTGGCGCGACAGTCATGGGCTTCAAGGTTCAAGTGTTCAATCGGGCATCGGTGTGTGGTTGGTGCCAGCGCTCTGCCACATGTCACCAGCGCCGGTAATGTCTAACCGCCGGTAAGCTAGGTACTCTGGAATCTAATCCCGGAATATGCGCTGGCACATCTTGCGTCATTCATGAGACGCATACGTTCCGCATAGCCGCAAGCGATTTAAGACTTGAGCTGTTTAGCGTCTACTGGTACATTTCAATCGCTCCTCACTTCAGGCACTGACCAGTCAAAGCCCTTTAAACGCGCGGGGTTCTCGGGTTGCGTTGAAGCAGCTACATGGCCTAAGCACGCAGGTACATAAGTGGTCATCTATATTTACAACCTCGGCATATTGAGTTGAGAACCATCCTACCACCTAGGTATGTTACAAGTGGGTATGATATATACACAATAAAAAGGACTTCGATCGTACCAAGACGCCTTCTAATGCTGTATCATTGCGCCCGGCCGTTTAACGCCTCGTGTCCGTAGATTATGCAGCTTCTTCCCCAAAAACCTCCAGTCCACTCTTATCCTCCTTAATGCGAACTCCAGCCTTGTCACCTTTCCTCAGCTCTCCCCTGATGATCTTGTCGGCAAGGCCATTGCCAATCTCGGTCGTAATGAGACGGTTCAAGGGCCTCGCGCCAAACTTAGGGTCGTAGCCGCGCTCTGCTAACCACTGCCGCACATTATCATCGACATTTAAAGTTATGCGACGATCATTCAGTCGTTCTTGCAATTCCCGGAGGCGGATATCAACGATATCCCTTAGAGCCTCCATGGAAAGCCGCTTGAACACTATGAAGGAGTCGATCCGGTTCAGGAACTCGGGAGGATAGCTTGCACTAACGACATCGAGGACGGCCTTCCGTACATCTGGACTGATTTCGCCGTCGGGTGTCTCGGTGTATGGATGTGTCGGGTCGGCGCCCACGAGGATGTCAGCACCGAGATTTGAGGTAAGAACAATGATCGTGTTCCTGAAATCCACCTTGTGACCTTGCGCATCCGTCAGGTACCCCTCGTCCAGGACCTGCAAGAGCAGCGCAGAGATGTCGCGGTGAGCCTTCTCGAACTCGTCGAACAAGAGGACCGCGTACGGCTTCCTCCGCACGGCTTCCGTCAGCTGACCGGCATCGTCATACCCGACGTAGCCAGATGGAGCGCCAATCAATCTCGATATTGTGTGCTTCTCTTGGAATTCGCTCATATCAAACCTGACGACTGCGGATTCGGTCGAGAACAAGAAACCAGCGAGCTTCTTGCACAACTCAGTCTTACCGACGCCAGTCGGTCCGAGGAAGAAGAACGAAGCCAGGGGACGATTGTCTCCACTCAGACCGGCTCGTTGCATGCGGACAGCATCTGCGACGGCCTTCAGCGCCTCATCTTGACCACGTATCGACTCGCGTAGCATGTCCTCCATGTGTATCAACTTCTCTATATGACCAGTCGTGAGTTTCGACACAGGTATGCCAGTCACCCTCGACACGACATTCGCGATATCGTCGGCTGTAACAGAATCATGAATCAAGGTGTCAGGACCTTCGGAGTCGGGGCTTTGTTCACCGTCCTTGGGCAATTTCTGCTCTAAATTCGGTATGACACCGAAGCGCAGTTCGGAAGCACGAGCGAAATTACCCTGCCTCTGCGCCTGGTCCAGTTCAATGCGGGCTCTGTCGAGTTCTCCTTGAATTTTCTTCAGAGCTTCGATCTCACTTCTCTCCTTCTCCCATCGTTCGTTCAAGGCCTTTGCTTCGTCCTGCAGGTTTTTCAAGTCTACCTCCAACTTTTCACGGCGCTCTCGACTCGCGACATCTTTTTCCTTCCGGAGACTCTCCAATTCAATTTGAATAGTCATTATCTTCTGGTCTAGCCGCATTATATCCTCGGGTTTGCTTTCTTGCTGTAGGCGTAGGGAGCTTGCGGCTTCGTCCATAAGATCGATCGCCTTGTCAGGGAGAAACCGGTCGGTTATGTAACGGTTCGACAACGTCGCTGCTGCTACTAGTGCGCCGTCGGTAATCCTCACACCGTGATGAACCTCGTATTTGTCCTTGATGCCTCGTAGGATACTGATAGTATCTTCAACAGTGGGCTCGTTTACCAGGATCGGTTGGAAACGCCGTGCCAGTGCTACATCCTTCTCGATCAACCGATATTCGGCCAATGTCGTGGCTCCGCAACACTGCAGATCGCCACGCGCCAACGCTGGCTTGAGGAGATTGGACGCATCGATCGAGCCCTCTGCCTTTCCAAGTCCAAGCAAGGTATGTAACTCGTCAATGAATAGGATGACTTCGCCGTTGGCTTGTTGGACTTCGCTTAACACTCGTTTCAATCGTTCTTCGAAATCGCCTCGGAACTTAGCGCCCGCGATAAGTGATCCCAAGTCAAGAGATATGACCCTCTTATTTTTTATGCTTTCCGGCACATCTCCTCTTACTATTCGCAGGGCTAAACCTTCGAGAATAGCTGTCTTCCCTGTACCGGCATTCCCGATCAAGACGGGGTTGTTCTTGGTCCGTCTGGATAGTATTTGGATGGTGCGCTGAATTTCTCCGTCTCGTCCGATGACAGGGTCGAGCTTTCCATCTTTAGCTCGGGCGGTGAGATCGATACCAAACTCTTCTAGAGCAGGCTTCTCTGGTTCGCCGCCCATATTCATGCGGTGTGTACCGCCGGGAGGATGTGGTCGTCCATTCGCATAAGTTCGAGCAGGTAGGTTAGGCAAGGAGATACGACCCAAAATGTTCGCTGCGCCTATGAATGCAGCCCGTGATAATGATGAAGGCTGTATACTAAGTCGGGCAAGTGCCTTAGATGAGCCAGGCACTCGGGCGACTCGGCTTGAAGAGGCAAGGAGCTGTCGTTTGGCTAACATGTCCACAGAGATGGAGTGTGGTTGTTGAGGAATGGGTTGTGATTCTCTTCGAAGAACTGAATCAACAGAGAGTTATCCTGTTCAGGAGAGACATAGTTGATACATATAGAAGAGCCGAGTGAGCGGAACAAAACTTAGCGATCTAGAAAATATCGTGACGAAGGCTTCATCAATGCCCATCTGGAGCTTTCCAGCCGTTTCGGAAAGCGCGCCACTATCAGTTATCTGGGCCCCACTTTTTACGGTATGAGATCACTCCTTATCTTATCAGCATAGGTAGCACAGGTAGCATAGGGAACCGCAGGCGTGGTTTGGGTGGGCTTGCGCCCAGCAACTGGCCGCGGATGATCTCAGTTGCGCATGTGCTGTATGGTTGATTCTTTCTTGTACATGGGTCAGCTCCTTTTGGGTGAAGTGGGGTGAAGTGGAAGAACCCCTCAGGCCCCTCCCTACTCCGCCCAGTAACTTTGTACATACATACATACATACATACATACATACGCCGTAGGGATACACGATCCGATTTGGTCTATATATCCACTTTTGGCGGTGGTCCTGGCTTCCAGCCCAGTAACGTCGGGGCGACCTGCTCAGTTTTGATATTTTTTTTTCCTTCAACCCCACCATCCATCTCCCCCAATTCAAATCTCACAGTGCTCCTCCGGCCTTCTCCCCTCTCGTTCTCCCTTTTACACTTCACCATTATTTTCGACAAGATACCCCCCGTTTCTCTTCTCATATTTCCTTCTTTAAGCTGTCAAGATGGGTTTCACTGATCTTCTGACGGACGCTGGTCTGGCTGGTAAGGTTTCTCCCTAAATTCAGTTGCGTTCCGCCTCCTCAAGCAACAGCTAACGCGTTACTTTTAAGTGTTGGACAGCTGGATGACCACTCGATCATACGTTGTTGGGTAAGTATTCCGACTTATTGTTCTTTCGGCAAGTGTAACTATTAGGCGCAATGTCGCTCAGTGTGACATCTCGCGTTCTCGCCCTTCCCGCATTGTCAGCCTAGCCACCCCTTCATGATGAGAAAAATTGGTCCGTGTTTCTGAGCAGACTCAAGACCTGTCAAATGAGGACGCATACAATTGCACTCTGTGAATCTCTGAATTTATAACGTCAATTCTTGTTCTACCACGCGAAGTTGAACGTGTAGAGCTTTCGCTGATCGTCTCCCAAGTTATTCCCCTTCGCAGGCCGACGTTGCTACTTTCAAGGCCCTCAGCTCTGCGCCTGACGCCTCCAAGTACCCTCACGCCGCGAGATGGTACAAGCACATCGCCTCGTTCGAGGAGGAGTTCCCTACCCTGCCTGGTGATGCCTCTAAGCCCTACACCGTCTACGGGCCGGATGTCGCTGAGGTCACCCTGAACCCAGCCAAGGCGCCGGCCGCCGAGGAGGAGGAAGATGATGTCGACTTGTTCGGCAGCGATGACGAGGAGGAGGATCCCGAGGCTGTCAGAATCCGTGAGGAGCGTCTTGCTGCTTACAAAGAGAAGAAGGCCGCGAAGCCGAAGGCCGCCGCCAAGTCTATTGTTACTATGGATATCAAGCCTTGGGGTATGACTCAGTTGCCCGCGCTATGGGGGTCAGTTGCTAATTGGAATTTTAGATGATGAGACCGACATGGAGGGTCTTGAGAAGGCTGTCCGAGCCATTGAGAAGGACGGTCTCGTCTGGGGGCAATCTAAACTGGTCCCTGTCGGTTTCGGTATCAAGAAGCTGCAGATCAACCTGGTCGTGGAAGACGAGAAGATCAGTCTTCAAGAGCTGGAAGAACAGATTGCGGAGCTCGAGGACTACGTCCAGTCCACCGATATTGTATGTTGACCGCCTACTCATATCCCTGGTGGACTTGCGCTAATTCTATTCTAGGCCGCTATGCAGAAGCTATAAGCTACTCTTCTAAGAGCACGCTACATCTGTTGCATTCAACACCCTCATTGCATGATGGACGATCCAAAAAGGTCATGACACACGTTGACGATTATGATGAGAGGGTGGAGGACCCGATGAAATATTAGGCACAAAATCTGCTGAGACATGACCTGCAGATGCCATATGGACATGAATGAAGAAATGCAATGAATTCAATGATACCACTATCCGTGATATGCCACTCGTCTGATGTCGCCTACATTAACGCGCTTACCCCTGGATGAACTACTTGATGGGCGTCGTTTCCGGTCCAAGGTGACATGGTAAAACTTAAAGATTCGGAGGCCATCTTACATATTTAGACTTGGGATATAGGCAAGTTACAGATTATTACATCAAGGGATCATGCTTAGGCATGTCAATTTGCTTCGTTATAACCGGCAAATCAATCTACTTCTGGAGCCACTGCCTCTCCAGTCCCCTACTCCTTGACCCGGAAAGACTCTTCCCTTATTAACGACGTAGCAGGTTAGTATTGAATAGCAGTAGTAAGACCACATACGGCCCTGGGTCGATCGGACAGACCAATTCAGCTTTTGAAAGGAGGATAAATCGTCATGGCTGCTCGTCGACAAATGCTCTGTAGGTAGAAGGATCGCACACAGTGTTTCCAACCGAGGAGAGGCTAGCATCGGGTTGTCAATCGTTTAAAAAAAAAACCACGGAATAGAATCTATTCACCGCATCGTGTCGACAGCACGCAAGACCCCATCACCTAAGCAGCCGTCACTGACAATTATGTACAAGAAGGATTTTCCAGATCATTTAACCGCCGCCGCCGCCGCCCGTTTTCAAGTCGCCCGCCTTCCCTAGCCGTCTAGGAGACTTGCTGGGACCATCACGTTGGGGTATCTTTTTTGTTGACTTATTCGCTTTTACTAGTTTTTATTCCTCGCATTTTACGCCTCTTTCATGCAATCGCGTGGGTGAAGTCTAGTGATGGAAGAGGCGAATGTTCTGCTCCACGAAGACGATACCGAGCTTCTCGGCCGTCTCATAGACCGCAGAGTCGTTCTGGCTACCCCCCGGCGCCGCGATGTACTTAGCGCCCGATCGGTGTGCCCGGTAGATGTTGTCGGTGAAGGGGAACTAGTTTCGCGTAAGTCCAGGTCACATTGGATGGTAAGATCATGATAATAGTTAGAGGATCGGGGTGGGGTATTGCTTACGAAGGCATCGCTGGAGACGGCGACATCACCGAGCTTGCTGGACCACTCTTCCCGCTCCTCTTCCGAGAAGGCGGCGGGGACTTCCTCGAAGACTGCTTCGAAGGCCTCGCGCTCCGGGCCGGACTTCGGCAGTTCCTCGCTGACGAGCAGGTCGATGGCGTTACTCTTCTCCGGTCGCTTTGTGCCCTTCTTCCACTTGATGTCCAGAACACGGGGATGGAAGCGGAACCACCAGTTGTCGGCCTTGTCGCCCGCGAGGCGAGTGCAGTGAATGCGGGACTGCTGACCGGCACCTAGGCCTATAACCTGTCCGTTCTTGGCATAGCAGACGGAGTTGCTTTGTGTGTACTTAAGTGCGATGGTTGCCACAGTAAGATCTCTAGCGGCTTGCTCGGGGAGAGTGAAGTCCTTCGGCGTGACGGTTCGGCTGAAGGAAGCGGGGGAGATCTCGATGTCATTGCGATGTTGCGTCAGAGTAACACCATAAACAGTCCGGACCTCGGTCGGGTCAGGCTGGAAATCGGGGTCCATTTGCAATACGAGATACTTGCCGCCCTTCTTCTTCTTCAGAATCTCCAGGGCAGCATCCTCGTAACCCGGTGCGATAACACCATCGGAAACCTCCTTCGAGATAATCTTTGCGGTAGGGACATCAACGACATCACTCAAGGCGATCATATCCCCGAAGCTGCTCATGCGATCGGCGCCACGAGCACGCGCATATGCCTGAGCAAGGCCAGAGGTCTCAATACCCTCAATATCGTCGACAAAATAGACCTTCCGCTCCTCGGGGCTCAGGGGGACGCCGATTGCGGCACCAGCGGGGGACACATGCTTGAAGCTGGCGGCGGCAGGCTTTCCAAGGGCAGCCTTGAGTTCCTTGACCAGAGGCCAGCTGTTCAGCGCATCCAGTAGGTTGATATAGCCAGGAGCACCACATAAGACCTTGAAGGGGAGGTCCGAAGACGTGGTGTAGGCAGAAGCGGGCTTCTGATGTGGGTTGGCTCCATACCGCAGGGCGAGCTGTTGTTGGCCATTGCCAGCGTATCGGCCACGGAAGAAAGCCGAGATATTAGCATCGTAATCCGCCGTGTGCTGGAAAGCCTTCAGAGCATATCTGTTGCGGCTCTCCTCCTTGATCTCCCCGCTCTCGAGTTCCTTTAGGAATTCAGGATAATCGTTCGGGTCGCTTAGGATGGTGACCCTCGCGTGGTTCTTGGCTGCCGCCCGAATGAGGGTGACGCCTCCGATATCGATCTCTTCGACAGCTTCCGGGACGGTGACATTGGGCTTCGCGATGGTGTCCTTGAAGGGGTAGAGGTTGCAAATGACGTAGTCGACCTTATCAATGCTTTGCTCGGCCAGATCCTTCTCGTCGGAAGCGAGGTTTCGGGCCAGTATTCCGGCATGAACGGCCGGGTGCAGGGTCTTTACTCGGCCAGCGAGCATCTCCGGGGCTTTAGTGATGGCCGAGATGTCCCTTCCTCATATTGTCAGTCATTGAGCTTTGCATATAAAGCGAGGTCTTACGGCATAACGTACTCAACTGGGAAGCCTGACTCGCGAATCATTCTGGCAGTACCACCGCTAGCCAGAATGCGGACCTGCTGGGCCACAAGGCCTTTAGCTAGGTCCAGCAGGCCGGTCTTGTCGAAGACGGAAACAATAGCAATCCTCTGGGGAGCAGACATCTTTGGAGATTTTGCGGCCAGATTTCCGATATGGGTTATGGACGGATTGTCTTTGATAGGCGGCCGAGAACAGAGTTTGCAGAAGCAATCTGGAGAGTCTTAATAAGAAGGAATTGCCCTCTGAGTTTCTACCTATACTATAATAAATGGCGGGGTCATAGTAGCGGGAAAATAAATTTTACCTGGAGATCGCGGGGCATTGATTTCTTGCGACTTCGAGTGGCCGTTTACGGCGCTGACCCCACTGAGGCTACTTAACGGTTCAATTAACGCGAACTGCTGAAGTATATCAACACGCGTGTCTGCTCAAATCGAAACCCGTGCTCCTCGCGCAGCCAAGGAGAGCACTCTTATTCATTCTACCGGTCGACGCAACTTCTGAAGAGTCGTAACGAGAGTCATTTTTGATATAAACTCTTGCGTAATTTCTGTGAATTCAGTGCTGCTGTTCTCAGGATGTACGGTGACTTGGGAAACAAACTTGTATGCAATCCTACACTGAGTGAGGATTTACGGTATCTCAAGATATTGACCACAACTGATGTATAGGTCCAACATGCCAAAAGGACGCAGAATTTGACGCATCTGCCACCTTACCAGACTGAAATAGTCCGTGCCGTGACGCGAGAAGTTCGCGATCTGGACAAGGATGTTGCGAGAATGTTAGAGCCATTCCAGGGGTCGTTCGTGCCAACTGACGACCAAGCTACTGCCTGTACTTTGCTCGTCAACCATCTGTCAATGCGAAGAAACAAGCGCTGTCTGCTGGCGTATCACAAGACGCGAACAGACAGATTAGAGGAACTAGTCTGGAAGGGCTATGATGTGGTCGATCTCGCCGGACAGCAAGTAAGAGACGGTCCTGGGGCGGCAGGCGCTGGCCCTGGCGTGGGAAATGGCGACGGTGGCTCGAGCAGCCTGAGTCCGCAAGAAGAGGACTACGTGCGGCACTATAGCGATCTACTTGCTGCGTATAAAGGTCAATGGACCGACATCGACCTAACGGGCAGTCTAGAACCCCCACGCGACTTGTTCATTGATGTCCGAGTGTTGAAGGATGCTGGCGAGATTCAAACCGAATACGGGTAAGAAGGACATAAAAATTGACCTTCCATAGTTTCAACGCATGCTGACATGCTGTCGCAGGGCTATCACGTTGACGAAGAACAGTCAGTTCTACGTCCGCCAGGGCGACGTTGAGCGTCTAATAGCACAGGGCTATCTCCAGAAGCTGGGCTGAATGCGGCCAGAGTCATGGATGAGCTCAGACCACTATGACGGGATGGCACTACGTAATCTAAGTTACGGGACCTGTTGGGTGCGTGTTCAAACCATCCGGAGTAGTTAGTGCTGTCGCTGCAGCTGGGGAACCTTGCGGCATGATATCCTGTGACGCATCCCTGACCTCTCGCCACAGATGCACAGAAGACATCGCACGCATACTTGACTGGACAGGTTCTATCTCTCCTCCACGACCCAACATCCGGCAGATGGCAAATAACGGGCGCTCCTTATTGGAAACCTTACGATCTACAACTCCGGGAGAGTCTCATTATGCCTATCCTCAAGAAATTTTACAGGAATAGATGAACGCGGCGCGTTACCCGCCGCCGAGGACCGTGCTGAGCCATGCCGCCTTACAAGTTAATCGAGCGTAGAGTTGCTTGAAGGTGCACAGTATGAAGACCAATGTATGTGTTACCTTATGCTCATCAGTGTTCAGTGGGTGAATCGGATTCGAGCCCGGCATATCCTTTTCCTGCAAAGACCATGAGTTGGGGGCTTAAATGGGACGTGGCCCATGAATGCGGCATCGAATCAAAAGAAGACTTGGACGTGGGGTAGACCTCCCGAGTCGTATTGCATGCGGGAGACCATCACCTAACAGTGTAAAAAGTATTTCGAAGCTACGTTCTGAGTGATGGTGAAAAATCATAAGATCGATTGCGAAAAGGCCCGAGCCGTTGATGTTCCCGGTTCTTGAGGAATTGACGAATACCATGGCTTTGTGATACGTAAGAGATTCCAGGGTTGAGGTTGGCTGCCCACGTGAGCTGCCGTTGTGAACATCAACCCGCATTTGAATTACTGTAACCTCTACTATAGTATAGACAAGGGGCAACACAAGCCGCGACATTGAACAGCTTTTCTTATCAATTGACCAGAATTACATCATGTTTTGTAATCTAAACTAGAAAGTGAACGCTCCTCATATGAGTGCAAGTCTACGATTGATCACTTTCCATAGGTATGAAGACATTGATACTCTTCCGCTGAGTTCTGGCGTTGTTCTTCGCAGTGGCAGTCGGTACAGCTCTGCCATCGGCATACGGCCAAACATACGACAGGGGTAGAGCCGATTGCATCATCTGCATGCAGCATGCATGTGCTAGACAAATGGCCAAGCAGCCACCGGCCCAGATGCTCCATAACCGTTACATCCGCATTGAGCCGTCAGGAAAAGAAACCTGGGCAACTTATTGCTCTGAGAAATCCGAAGAAACGCTTCTACAGTACATACATATTGTTTCTCATGTCCGGCAAGCACCTGAAATGAGTTACGAGAGCTCTCCCCACTCTCCAGGGAGAATATACTCATCCCAGGTGTCTTGATTGCTAAGTACTTTAGTTAAGTTTGAGGGCTTTGAGAACTCGTGATTACTAGTACTAGTACGCATGTGGTTCAAGTTTAAAACTTCATACTCTCGCCTAGATCTAGCGTGATATAGTAACTGAAGAAACTCTCAATTGCAATGTCCGAATATACTATGTAGTTTTAACTTCCGATTCCAAGTTGCAATTCGGATTTCGAAACCGGTTACCCCACATTATCACAGATTCATCTTGATGGAAACTGCACAAGTTGTACGAACCTGTTGTACATAGGTAAACCGATATAAGTACCTGATCTAGTACGCACTTGGATAGGGCCATCTGGTTCGATGTTATAATCCCTGTCCCTGTACGTAGGCCCATCTGGCCTGGCCCTCAACACCGTTTTACTCTCGACCCGGTGGTTTTCTTTCAGTGGGGGCAAATGCAAATTTACTTGGTTTTGGTGTTATGTGTGGGTACTGTAGGGACATGGATCGTCTAGGCTAACTTTAGCTCCACGATAAACTCAGAAGCCTCCCGTCATCACCAATGGTTCCTGTTCCGCAGAAACACCTAACTCAGGTACTTTCTTTTTGGCCATGCGGGACTCCTAGTTGTAAGCCTGCTATTTAGGCTTGAGCTGTGAGGATCGACCTTCTAACTTTGCAAAATTTTTCATACGTAATTACAGCGACTGTTGTCCAACACGTATCCCAGTCACCGCGCATCTGTGTGAGTTTGGATTCTCACGGTGTTGATATCGGACACTGTGCTCGGCTTCCACTCGCGGATGTCTGGTCCTACATTTTAAGTTTGCAGAGCTAAAGGATTGTCATTGGCTATGTCCGGTTCATCCTTTGGCTTCTCCTCGTGGAGGAGGCCACCGTCTGCGCCGTCCCAGTCCACTCCAGAAGAGGAAGTGCTGGGCCGCCAAACTCAAAGCTCCCGATTCGCCCAAGCTGACGCAAGGTTGCTCTCATCTTCGGCGAGCTCTACTGGCCATAGGGATCCTACAAGGAGGTCTTTCATACCGGGCTCTGTAAGGGATCATTTATGTAAGTCCACCATATATCTCAACTGCCGGATTTCACTCATCCCTGCCGTAGCTCCTATCGATAGCGCCCAGTTCGCTCGCAGCGTTCGTGAAGACACCGCCGAGCTCGCCTCGTACGTCTTGTCCGATAAGGACAAACGGAA
Source organism: Monosporascus sp. mg162 (assembly GCA_004155945.1). Lineage (NCBI taxonomy): Eukaryota > Fungi > Ascomycota > Sordariomycetes > Xylariales > Monosporascus > Monosporascus sp. mg162. Next base: position 153,334 of record QJNY01000133.1, read on the forward strand.
CACCTCTTTCCTCACCGCAAGGGCGTCCTCATCGCACAATGGGCCGGAAGCCGCGACATCCCGGCATGGCATAGACGATCTGTGGGGATCCCACGCTTCGGGGGCCGGGCCGATTGAGGAGGTTTCGGAACCATCGTCATCAGAAACGACGCCGGACGAAGCAACCCACGCTGGACCGTCTATCCTTGCCAGTATGCTCAAACATTCTCCCCCGCAACCTTTCGAAGACAAAGCTGCCGGGAGCGAGGAGCTTCAGGACGCCGATCGACAGGACCCGTTTCTCCTCACCCATGATTCTCGACAACACAATGGAGACAGTCCGTCGCCTAACAATGGCGTGCCTGTCAGCGTGTCAGAAAGGACTCCTCTAATAATCCCGAAGCCGAGCCAGTCCAGCTCCTCAAGTACGACCTCTGAGTACGGCGACGTCGAAAGCCAAAAACCGAAGGCTAAAGTATCTTGGAACCGGTTTCTCCCGCCGTTCGGAGGAAATGCCGAAAACAAGCTCCATGGGTTTTCTCGCATAATGAAATCAAAACCTTGGAATAGGAGGGCTATCTGGCAGCACGCTGTTGTAGAGCCAGCACGTTGTGTGCCCTCTGTCATCGTTGGGCTCCTTTTAAACATTCTAGATGCTCTTTCGTATGGTAAGTATAGTACTTGCCTTACTAATTGCGTGCTAACCTAATCCATGATCAATGTAGGAATGATCTTGTTTCCGCTCGGAAATCCGATCTTCTCGAAACTCGGACCAGCGGGTATATCCATATTCTACGTCAGCACAATCGTTGCACAGCTGACGTTCTCGTTCGGGAGTAAATTCAGGGGCGCAGTCGGTTCTGAATTGGTACGTAGCTGTGGCTCGAATTCGTGGACGTCGATTAACCGCCGCGTAGATCGAAGTAGTCCCATTCTTTCACAATATGGCTGCTACTATCGAATCAGTTGTGGGTGAAGACCAGCCGGACGCTGTCATCGCAACTACCATAACCTCATACGCCCTCAGCTCGATGCTTACGGGCATTGTGTTCTATCTCATGGGGAGATTCCGCCTCGGTTATATCGTGGGCTTCATTCCGCGCCATATACTGATCGGTTGTATTGGTGGCGTCGGTTGGTTCCTTGTCACCACAGGGTTCGAAGTCTCTGCCCGTTTGGAGAAGTTTCGATATGACCTCGACACCGGCCGCCAGCTAATCCAAACTGATACCCTTCCGCTCTGGCTCATCCCGCTTGCCCTGGCTATTCTCCTCTTCGGAGTTCAGAAGAAAATCAGCTCTCAATACTTCTTATCAGTCTACATTTTATCAATACCCCTCATTTTCTATTTCTTCGTGCTAATTATTGATGGCCTGGAGCCTGGGAAATTAAGACAGAGTGGCTGGATTTTCGACGCGCCGCCAGCTGGCGAGCCGTGGTGGTATTTCTGGACTCTATACAGTGAGCTGGCCTCCATACGTGTGGTACCAAATTGGTTGCTGATACGGTCTACAGAGTTCAACCTTGTCCACTGGGGAGCTATTTCGCAAACCATCGGGGCGATGTTCGCTCTGACTTTCTTCAGCTTGCTGCATGTGCCCATTAACGTGCCAGCATTGGCGCAAAGCACAGGAGAAGACAATGCTGACCTGAACCACGAACTCAAACTCCATGGCTACTCTAATTTCCTCAGCGGACTTGCAGGAAGCATGCAGAATTACCTAGTATACGCCAATACGCTATTTTTCATGAGGTCAGGAGGCGACAGTCGACTAGCAGGCTTCATACTTGCTGGACTGACGTTTGTTATGCTCGTCATCGGGCCCGTCATCATTGGCTATATTCCGATTATGATGGTGGGAACATTGATCTTCGTCCTTGGATTTGAGTTGCTAGAAGACGCCTTGGTGGCACCGAGACGGAAACTGAAGATAGCAGAGTACTTGACGGTAAGTCATGCCGCGTAGATGAAGTTCGAATCTTGGCTCACTAAATGGCACCAGATTGTTGCCATCATTCTTACCATGGGCATATACGATTTCGTCGCTGGTATCTTCTTGGGCATAGTTCTGGCCTTCGTCTCGGTAATCTTCCATGCATCTCGTGTTCCCGCTATCCGGGCGACGTATACGGGAGACCAAGTCGGCTCGATGGTGAGGCGGAATCCCTCCCAGCACCACTTCCTCCAACAAGTCGCGCAGCAAACATATATCATCAAGCTATCCGGCTTCTTGTTCTTCGGCACAATTGTGGGTGTCGAGGAGAAAATCCGTGCACTCCTATCCGACGAATCGTTCCGGCAGCATCCCATCAGATATATGATCATCGATTTGTGGCATGTCACAGGAATAGATTACTCGGCAGGCGAAGGATTTATGACAATCAGCCGACTCCTACACAACAAAGGCGTGGACCTGCTTGTCAGCGGAAAAGATGCAGAGAGTAGGATTGGTCGCGATCTGAGGGCTGTGGGGCTGGGAAGCGGTGACATTGAGGTCAGATTCATGCCTGACTTGAACTCGGCTCTAGAGAGTTGCGAGAACGAGCAGCTCAAGACCTTCTACGCTCGTCAAGAAGCATTAAGGGTCAGCCGACCGTCTCCGTCGGCGCATCTCGATGTGCCTGATAACGGCCAAGCTATTCAAGGCCTGGATATTTTGTCTCAGTCTCCCAGGCGCAGCCGACTACACCAGGCAGCGAAAAACGTGCTGACGCAACAAGAGATGCGCCGGGCAACGCGATGGCAGAGCATAAGCGAGCCGCTCCGCCTCATGCTCCAAGTCTTCCACAACGTGAGTCAGCGAAACGAGGACTTCTGGTTCCGGGCCAAGCCGTACTTCGTCCGCCGGGAAGTCCCTGCCGGGACCGTGCTGTACCACCGGGGCGAGCCTGCCAACGGCTTCTACATCGTCGAGGCCGGCGAGCTCCGGGCGGACTACGAGACGCCCCAGGGCCGCCTCTCCGAGCCCATCGTCCAGGGCACGACGTGCGGCGAGCTGCCCTTCTTCTCGTGCACGAACCGCACCGCCACCGTCTCGGCCGTCAAGGGCACCGCCGTCTGGGTCATGGACACGGATAGCTGGGCGCGGCTGCAGAGGGAGGAGCCCGAGGTCGCGCAGGAGCTGCTGGTCGTCTCCCTGAAGATGACGTCCGAGCGCATGAACGCCATGACGAACTACATCTCTGCCGTGGGGTACTAACTTTAAGAAAGTTGCCTAGGCATCGAGGTTGTCCGCGCACCGGGTTTATTATTAATAATGGTTAATGGTTTGGCTCGCATATAGGCTATAGGCATCGGTGAAAAAGGGTCGGAAAAGTTTAGGCTACGTCTGCGCTTTAATTTGGCGTTTTTGATAGCGAGGGAGCATGCTCTGATATCCTGTAGGCGAGCGACAAATGCAAATTCATTGCTGTCTTTGCATCTATATTTGAGGTTTACGGATCTTTGAGCGCGTTCTTCGAATTGTCACCCGATTTTTATGTTGTCCCGGGCCGGTCCTGAATCCCAGGGCCTTGTTTTCGCGCACGATTTCTGATGTCTAAAGCTGGCAAAGGGTGGTCGGTCATCATGAAAAGCTTGTATGGCTCCTTGGCCAAACACGCTCCACATACTTTGCAAACTCATATATGCGGTTTGTTGTGCTACTAACAGTGGTATGGCTACAAACACGACTCCATCCGGCCACCATTTCAACAGTAGCAACGTAAGACTTCCGGAAAGGGGCCCGAGATATGTGAGGCTCAGAGCACTCAAACTAGGTGGAACTTTCGCCGGCCAGTATATGCAGGCTATAGCTGAGGCGCAGAATGCTTACATAGTCCGGTGGGTTTCCCCCTTTTCCTCTAGCCAGGTGACTGTAGGAAGAATATGATGCAACTAGCTTCCTGCGATGGGTTGAAGAAACTGCCTGCTATTTTTGAGTGGTAATTGCATTGGCCCACACCAGGGCGGCCAACGGTGTCATGCAAGTTCACTCGAGCGTAATCTCACACCGGCTTAATCCAAGGCGCAAGTAGCTTTGGCGACTGGTCAAGTCAACCCGGAGGACTGGCAAAAGGGACTTCATGGTTTAGAACCGAATACTGATCCCGTTATCCGTTGGCGGGGGTTATGGATGCTAGAATTAGGCTACTTGCCCCTAAAGATGGCACAAATTGGGGTACATCTACAAAGACTTTCATATAGATATAGAGGTTTTACATGTAGGGGTTCGGTGACTGCTGCTTCTGGTATATGTAAAGTTAGCCAGGTACAATTCAAGGGCGTGCTTTTCCTCATGCAGGATGAGCGCAAGGTTAGCAGAATACTGAGGTGTGGACGCCTAAGCGAATTTGTGGAAAACACGAGCGCCAATGTATCTCCCTTTCCCTCTTCCATCACCCTAGCACCCCCAAGCACTTCGAGGTTGCTCTGAAACTGTCATACGTGAAGTCCCAGTCTTGTTGGTACATAGCGAGCTATCCCACAACCCACTTTCACACGTCCTGGTTAAGACGAGTCATGGCATTACCTAAACCGAGGGACCAAAGACATCGATACAATGTACATGTTGGCCTACATCGAAATCGGAATCCCCATTTTATGCACCCCGTACCTCGTGAATGTCGTCTAATGCGCCACAAAGATCCTGGGTCTCAGGCCTTAAGATGAATAAAGCATATAAGACGTCCATGAATAGGCGAACGCATCCCTATACTACCCGCTTGACCTCGAAGAATCTTCTGAGCCACCAGACCTGGAAGAGAGACTCGCCGATAACGACGCCAATGACAAACACGTTCCACCACTTGACCCGGCTGTTTGTGCTCTCGGCCGTGTTGCGATGGGTGCGCTCTCGAACGACGATATACGACTGCTCGTCCTTGACCTGAGTGAGAAGCTCGGACAGTTTGCGAACTGTAATGGCGGGAATTTCAGTCAGGTAATTGCAAAGGTTGCGCGGGGAGAGGGATTCGCACCTTCAGCCTCTAAGGGGTCCTGAGGCGCATCGGCTTCCGAGACGTAGACGATTCCGTGGACGTTGAAGGAGACCTCCTTGCTGTTTGCGCCCCAGTGCTCGTTGCCGAAGCAGTATAGGTACCTCCCGTCGTGCTTGGCGTGGAAAGAGTAGTCGCCGTTGGACACGCTCTTCTGGAATGTCTCGTACTGGCCGGCGGGATTCGTGATCTATTGGGGGGACGCATTGTAAGCCATTGGTTCCGTTCCACGACACGATAGCTAAGGCGGCGATTGCTCCCATACCCAGAAGTCGATGTCCAGATTTCCAGCGCTGCCGAATTCCCTGTCGCCAACTTGGAAGGTGACCGTCATCGTGTCATCTTTGTGGAGTTCCTCGTGGAAGCATTCCCGGCCGTGGGCAGGGAGCTGTATATTGTGGCCCAGTACAGCCGGCAACAGGCTGGCTAGCAGTATCGAGGCGGACGTTAGGATATGCATCTCGGTCTGACCCGACGGTTCGGGAGGGGGGATTGTAATGTTAAGCCGGTAGACTGAGAAGATGATGCACTCTGGCTCGGACAGATAATGACACTATCCTTCTTATGCAGCCTGGGTAGGTACTGCACACGATTGAAGCTCTTCGATATGGGCAAAGCGCACATGCAGTATTGAGACGAGTTGGCCAGATCTTTTTGAGGCTCGGCACGGCTTAGCGTGGCTTCCCTTGGATCTCGGGGGCATAACGTGCCATTGTTAGACCGGGCTGGGTTTAGCTACATGGAGGTACTGAGGTACTTACGAGATACGAGATATCTAAAAGCACAGATCCCCCCTGACCAGGTTCCCTCTCCCACCCAAGTCCATAGACAGACCTGGGGAAGCCCCAGACCTAGATAGCGGTAAAAGAACACACTAGTACTTGAATCGAGTCGAGGTGCATGAGGAAGTTAAGGTACCTCTCAAGTACAAGAGACTATAACGGCATAATCGAGCGGTCCGTTCACTTTAAAGTAGATACTTCGCGAGTCCGTATCTTAGCCATTATTGCGACTACTAGTACGAAGTAACTATACTTCCATCTGTGGCATTTATGCCATATGAAGGTTTAATCGTAAAATAGATCTATTTCGTACCTCACAAGAATTGAGACCTGAGAAACGCAAGGAGTGAGCCCATTCGGCTAAAGTCCCTAGCACATCCTGAGGCTTTGTTGCTGGGCTTCTGTCATCACTCTTTCTACAGTACAGTACCTACAGGTAATGTACTCCAGGATGTAACTCACCAGCCACATGCACTTTCAGCAACCCACAATTCCAAAGCCAAGATCTTCCCCAATCGGAATCGCCTTTGGCCAGTTGTGGCCACCAAACACTTTTTCTTTACTCATCTTTCACCGACCATCATCTGTCAACCACTTGCTTGAACCATTACTACCACTATTACCTACTCTTGCATCCCCATTCTGCAACCCCCTTTCTACCCCGAAACACCACATCATCACGACAGGATCTCTCATCCGCCGAGCAGGTCTCATTCGTCGCGAATAGTAAGTCCACATCATAGATTCGTTCTTGATAAACATGAAGCCTGTTTAAACGCTACAAAGACGCGCCCGACCTTTCCCTAGGCTTTTCGGTCTCAGCCCGCCGCCGACCATTGTCTTAACTCACTCCAAACATATCTCGGCCCACTCTCCTGCCCACTTGTCCTTACTCGGTTGCTTTTCTACTGTAGCCTGGAGCGACAAGAGTACAGAAGATGAGAGGCGTCTGCACTCTAGTGTCGCGTTCTGGAATCGACATACTTGTCCTTAGTGTCATTCTGCCCATATAAACCTTCGTCAGCCGCATTACTGTTGGCCGTCATCATCGCGATCTCCCTCATTGTCAAGCGTCATCTTGCTAACCACATCGGTTTCTTCTAGATTAAGGCCTCTTCTATTATAACTGAATAATAATAGACATTCATTGTGTCGTATACCCCAAGTCGCCATCATGGGTCTCACATTCTCGAAGTTGTTCGACCGGCTCTGGGGAAAGAAGGAGATGAGAATCCTGATGGTCGGTTTGGACGCTGCCGGAAAGACCACCATCCTCTACAAGTTGAAACTCGGTGAAATCGTCACGACCATCCCTACCATTGGTATGTCGTCCATCTCTACAGCTCTCGTATTCCGTCCAAGCAACTGGCATGTGGCCTCTTGCTGACGCGCGTTTGTCTTTGTTAGGTTTCAACGTCGAGACAGTCGAGTACAAGAACATCCAATTCACAGTATGGGATGTCGGTGGTCAGGACAAGATTCGCCCTCTGTGGCGCCATTACTTCCAGAACACCCAGGGCATCATCTTCGTCGTCGACAGCAACGATAGAGACCGTATCGTCGAGGCCCGGGAAGAGTTACAGCGCATGCTGAACGAGGACGAACTTAGAGACGCCATCCTGTTGGTCTTCGCCAACAAGCAGGATCTGCCTGTATGCTACTCCACGTCGCGTCTTGGTTTCCGCCTTGTGTTTTGCTAATCATGGTCGCAGAACGCCATGAACGCTGCCGAGATCACTGATAAGCTTGGTCTCCACAGCCTTAGACAGCGTGCCTGGGTAAGCCGCCTCGCTTTTGGCCGAGTCGCCTCCGCCGCCGGTGCTAACTCTCGTGACAGTACATCCAATCTACTTGCGCTACCTCGGGTGATGGTCTGTACGAGGGTCTTGAGTGGCTTGCCACTACCCTCCGAAAGGCTGGCCACCAGTAAGAGGTGTAACTCGGCATATTCCCCGACTCATCCAATTCCGTCTCGCCTCGCTCCTCCCGGCTTGGTTGTAAACATGCAAGTCATTGTGGGAGCTGTCGGTAGGGTCCAAAAGCCAGCCATCATCTTCGTACTTGTTCTCACTCTGGTGGTGGTCCGGCAAAATGAACCGCTCGTTCCTGACATGTCGACGCTCTTGTCTATGCAGAAGTTGACGTCGGAGACGAGGGGGAGGCGTACTCGAATGGGATCTGTACAATTTGATGTTACGGAAATTACGATAGCGCCTTTGCCGCGCTCAGTCATGGCACGAGGAGCTAGAGTAAAGGTAGACTCTCGCACTTTGTTCTGTATTGGCGCGGAAGGGTTTAATCATAAGCCTCTTACCTCATGATCGGATGCCCCCTTGCAGTCCTCGTCTTTATCGTCGCACTGGGCTTATTTCTCCGTCGGAATTTTTTGCTGGCTGATACGGGGAAACGTCCGAAGGTGGTGTGCTTTTCTCGGTCATGTATGTGATGATTTCATTTTGCGCTGCCGTTACGAAGTAGAACGAGATTGGAAGGTCTTCGTAGTCTCAGCGGTCATGGCATTAGGATCTTCGTTAGAGCTTCTATAAATTATAATTCCCAGACATGGATGCTGCCACTCGGTGGACTACGTAAAGGCTGTCTTGTTTGCGATCCCTTGTTCCGTCCTCCGGCTTTGGACAAGCCCTTAGCTCAGCAGCAGATTTGATTGCAATAGGGGGTAGCTAAACGGAGTAGAACGTGCGCACTCCTTTCGGGCTCCCTCCTTTACGGGCTGCGGTGGAAGGCCACGCCACGTATCAGCCAATTGTGACCGTTCCATGCGTTAAGTTGTTTGTTTGGAAGAGCTTGACGGCTGGGCCTCTTGACTAGACGGGACATCATCGGTAGAGGCCAATCTCCATTGCAAGAACTTTTCCGAAAGAACGTCACCACTGGTGCCTTCACCGTCTGATGTCGGTGATCAGAAGGGCCTTTGGAATTATCTCAGGGGTAAGAGTGGTAGGACTCCTGCCGGTGCGATGCCTGTAGACTTATCCAATGTTCTTTTGGGGGAGGGGGGGGGGGGGGGTTT